>VWZP01002845.1:4264395-4377103 GCA_013396995.1 Dicaeum eximium
CTGTCCCCTTCAGCCGCTGTGTGCCCCGTGCCCCTCGCCATCCTGACCCCCAGGCCCTGACCCGCTCTGTGCCCCGCTACCCGGTCCCCATGCCTCTGTTCCCCTGTGTCCCCCCCCGCCTTCTCCCCGCTCTCGAGCCTCTTTGTTCCCCCGTGCCCCGGTCCCGACTCGCTCTGCCCGTGTCCCCCCGCGCCCCGGAGCCGCGGGCGGTGCCCGGGGATGAGGCTGTGCGGAGCCCGCTCGGGTCGCGGTGCGGCCGGCTGGGAGCGCCGGCGGCCGCCGGGAGAATCCCCGTGGGGGCAGCCCGGGTTAAGTGGGACACGGGGAACACACTCCCGCTCGTGCTGCGTAGGATGGGCTCTGCCAGCTGCTCCGGGGCAGCTCTGCTTTAGTCAGAGGTCAGGTATAGAAAGCCTGTGGCTCAAAGCAGGAGTTAGTTAACAAGTTAGAAGGAGCCGCGCACAGACGGGGAGGGTGTAGTCTGCCTGTGAGCTCTGAATCGCGATCATCCTGTTCTGCCGTTTGGATAAGCCATTGTGAAAAGTCCTGGATTCGGGCCAAGGCTTTGGATAAAAGTCTTCCCGTAGTTTTTTACTGCAAACTGAAAGAGTGACTCTTTGACGGAAAGACTTAGGTGTTTTATCTGCAGTAGTAGGAAATGAATCCGTGACAGTTCTCAGTCCTGTTTGTTGTCAGGACCGAGTTAATTAGCCTGTTGTTCTTTCCAGATCGGTGGTTTCATTTGGATCCAAAAACAGAGCTATTGGTGTTGCGGCTAAAAACCAGGTAGGTCATTTCCTGCTGCAAACTGTTGAAGTACCAGTGGGCGTAAGGAGAGTTGGCTGTGTGTAGTTGGAGCCGAACAGCTTCAGTTTCTTGTTGAGCCTTTTATTTTAGAAATGCTGCACTACCCTGCCATGCTTTCATAGGAGAAATGTAGGATGTTTTTTCTAGAATGCTTCTGCTCTCTCTTTCATTAATGTAATACTTTCCAGTTGAGCATGTTCCTATTCTGACAAATTAAGGTCACTGGATTTCTTTTCCTAATGATTGTATACAGGATTTTCCTTGTACTTGAAAGAAAACATTTTAAATGCTGTATATAGTTTTTTAAAATTAGATGTGAGGGGAGAGGTTTGGCTCAGATTCTTAAAGCTATTTAGGGTACCTCACTACCTTTGGATTTGCTGTAAATTAAATGCCTCTAGTTTTGAAGGTGCAAGTCCTTATTTTGGGGTTTGTGTTTTTTGTTTTTTTTTTAATTGAGGTGCTCTGGAAGATTGAATATTTTCTTTGTTAAAGTAGTATTTTCAGTTTAGAAGGAGAACTGAATTCCAACAAGTCTGAGAATAACGAAGTGTAATGATTAAATAAATCCTTAGGTATTGTACATTGTTACATAACTGCTGCTGGGAGATCAAGCATGCAGCCTCCGCTGGCCTGTGCATCTCTCATGTAGTAAAAGGACTGCAGTGGGTTTCCATGGAGAGAGCACTAAAGGAGACTATTCCACTGTAAGAGCACTCCTCTTAATTTTGAATAGCTGGGGCAATACAAATACTTTACGTGTTAACAAGCACACGCACATTCACTTACAGGAGTAATGAAGTGAATACATGTGTTTGTGTTTTTTTGTTAAATTTCATTTTAGCATTGCTGAATTGACTGCTGACATTGTTACAAGTCAGAAACTAGTATGATTCATTAGTGTGCAAAAATTAGTTGTTACTCAAAATGGGAAATGATCTGAATCTTATGTACTCTCAAGCATGTTTCAGTATTGTTAGATTGTTCCAGTAGATGCGGTGGAAAACATGAAGTAAGCTGAAAGTGAGGCAGATTCTGTCTTAGATTGCATTTTTAAGTGTATCTTTGCAGTGATGAACAGCTGTGACTTTAGTTACCTTCAGACTAACCTGTATGATGTTACTGTATTGAGTGTTTCATGCTTGGCTCTCCTGGAAGTTGAAGCTAAATATTTTTGCCAGGAAAAAAGAATGTGATACTTAAAATGATAAAAGATGACAGATCATTTATTTCTCTAGTTGTAAGTTGTCCAGTTTGGCTGATGACCTGAGATGTGAATTGTGTTTCTTTTGTAAATGTGGAAGTTTCCCGACATGGACTACTGAGAGTTACTTTTTTTGTGTCTTAGGGTATAGTAGCTACTTAAATGAAAGAGTACAACTATTCTTGTCATTTGTTTAAAAAAAAAAAAAGGCAAACATTTGAGAAATTGCTGCTGTGGGAAATTTTCAAAGAATTTCTGTAACCTTTAGGTAAGTGTGGTAGCATTGGAGATGAGAACAGTATGTTAGTTAACAGACCATGATTCTCAGCTTTCTTAATTGTGACTAAGCGGGAAGATATTAAAACATGCTACAGACCTAATGGCATACAATTACTCTAAAAATATCTTAAGATCGTTCTCTTAGAAAAGGCTTTGAGGTTAATTCTAAATTAGGCTATAAAAGCTGCCAGAGTGTTTGTGCTTCTCTACTCACTACATTGTAATAATTCCTGCTGGTACGTTCTTCAGCCATACAGCTGTGAAATACATAGCATTCAAGTACTCTGAAGTTGTGGCTATACAAATAAATGAAACCATGCTGGGAAACAATCTTCGATGCAGGAACCTAAGTACTCGATCACATTAAAGTACTGGAATAGGTCCTGGCATGATTTTTGGCCTGTGTTAACTTGTGTTCGTACTATTAATTGCTGAGCACTCTCTGGTGATTAGAATAAACCAAGAATGATTCTCAGCAGGGAGTCCAAGTGTGACATCTTTCCACGGACACAGCTGTCTGAAAGTTACTGTTTGTAAGTGGGAGTATGGCCTCCTTTTTTGTCAGGGAGCTTTTCTGTAGGAGAACTGTCCTAGTTGAATAGTTTTCTAATTCAAGATGTAGCTCAAATTCTTCCATTTCATGGTGGAAAGTTTTTTATGCAACAAGGAGTTCACGCTTTTTTTTGAGGGTAGTGAATGCTAGAAATATTCCTTGGTATGCTCAGCATTTGAGTTGCTATCATGCAGACTGTTGGTGCCTGCCTAAATCTATCCTGTAGATAATAACACACTTTTATAATTTCTCTCTAATAAAACAGGATTAATTCTACTTTGAGATACTTGCATTATCTCTTAGGCTGCTCTAGTTGTCTGGTTTCTGTTGTGCTTTGCATTTCTGATAACAAATGCTTCTCTATGTCACTTGCTTGCACTGAGGAGCTTGCATTGTAGATTAGCATATACTTCAAGTGATGTTAGCAAAAAAAGTTCCAAGTTGTATATGCAGTGTATTCTTCTTTGGTCTAGTACAAGAATTTGAGTTGCTGCTAGGTGAATGTGAACAAGGAAATGATGTGATTTCAAAGGAGCTCAGGGAGGAAGAAGTAAGTATTGAAATGTATGGGGATACTTAAGCTTGACACTTAGTAACTAGGAAAGCCCTTGTTTGCGCCTAATGTAATGATGTTTGAAGGGGATGTAGTGTGGCTTGGGGTTGGAAGGCCAGCTTACAAACAGAGAAACCAGCTTCACATGTTACAATCTTTAAACGTTTGAGTTTGGTCTAAGTTCTGTCACCCAAGCTGACAGAAGTGAGGTGTAAGAGGTGCAAGGTGAGTGGCTCTGGTTGCCAGCACAACCAGCAGCTGAGTGCTCCAGTGCAGTGCCAGGGGGGTTTCCTGAACTGAGGGAATGTCATGGGGAGACAAGAGCTGCTGGAAGCCTGCAGCTTGAGTGGCAGTGGCTGATGGGACCTGGCTGGGGCCAGGAGCAACAACAACAATTTCCCCCAAATATAAAATAAGCCCTTAGGGAGCACTGGTGACCAGGGTGTGGCACAGCAGGGTGCTGAGGCAGTGCCAGCCCAGCCGGGGAGCAGTGGCAGCCACCTGGCAGAAAGCCATGGCCTCGCTCAGCTCCACACCCTGCATGGCTGGCACAGCTGCTCAGACAGCTCTGGCACTAACACACTGCCAGGTGCCACCTGCAGGGTGAGCCCTGCTCGCCGTGCCAGTAGTGGGTGACAGCTGTGGGAGCGTGCCCAGGTACTCTTCCACTTAGTGACAGAACTCTGGCAGGAGGTGAGTAGGTTGAGGACTATCAGGGAGTGTGAGAGAGATGATACAGTAGAATTGCACCCTGCCTTCCCTGGGAAATGCCTGGGAGGCAGACAGGACACACAGAGGATTCCTTTCTCTCCTCTCCACCTGCTGGAAAACAGTGACTTGAAGGGATAGGGAGCAATCTGTCACCAAGATTAAGTTGTCTTATGTCAAAACTGCTTCCCTGAAGGAAAAAAGGCAAGACATTGCCATAGGAGGCTCCCTTCAGAAGGGAGCAGAAGGCCCAATATGCTGGCAGGAACCACTTATGAAAGTCTGCTGCCTCTCTGGGATCCAAGTTCCTACCCTGATATGTCCATGAGATAATTATCCATTATTGGTTTCTCAGATTCGTAGTGATGAGGTTGCACCAGGAACTCCAAGGACAACTAGGAGAGAATTCAAGGCCTTGGAATGACTGCTTAAGGAATCAGGAGCACAACTAGTGCTATCGTGTTCTCTATCCTTCCAGTTGCAGGAAATGAAGGAGGAAACAGGAAGAGCCAGCTGACCAATATTTGAGCCTGGTGCCCTGGCAGAATTTGGGGGTTTTGATCATGGGTCAGTTTACATGATAACAGGACCGCTAGCAACAGGCAGGGTACACCTGTCTCAGAGGGAGAAAAGGATCTTTGCGAAGGAGGTAGCTGGGGTCATTGGGAGCTTTAAATCAGATTTGGAGGGGGAAAGACACACAGCCCAGTTTGCTAGAGATAAGCCTGAGGGGTACCACAGCAGTGTTTTGGGAGTGTTCTAGTGAGGTCCGTCACTCTGCTGCCTTGGTGGAGATGGGATGGAGATCCATGCAGCAGTAGTGACACAAGGGTTATTATTGATGTGTTAAAAGCTGTGGAAGCTCCTGAGAGTGGTCACATAGGAACTGGGGCTTCTTCTCTGCAAAAAAGTGGCAGGGTCAATGGCCCAGCTGAGGTGCATGTCCATCTGTGCCTGCAACACAGGCAATAAAGAGGAGCAGCTGGACACCATTGCTCAGCAGTAAAATTCTGACACAGTTGCCATTGTGGAGATGTGGGGGGATGACTGGCACAACTGGGGTGTTACTCCTAACTGGTTAAAAACTGTCTGGAAAGCCAGGCCCAGAGTGTGATGGTGAATGGAGTTAAGTCCATCTGGTAGCCTATCACCAGTGGTGTTCCCCAAGGCTCAGTATTGGGGGCCAGCCCTATTTGATATTTTAATCTATGATCTGGAAGAGGGGATCAAGCACACCTTCAGTCAGTTTGGAGGTGAGGCTAAGCTGGACAGGGATGTTATCTGCTGGAGGGCAGGATGGCTCTACAGAAGGATCTGGACAGGCTGGATTGAAGGGTTGAGGCCAATTGTATGAGGTTCAACAAATGCCGGGTCCTGTGCTTGAGTCACAACAACCTCATGTAACGCTACAGGCTGGGGCCAGAGTGTCTGGGAAGCTGCCTGGTGGAAAAAGACCTGGGGGTGCTGTTTGACAGTGGCTGAACATGATCCAGAATGTGCCCAGGTGGCCAAGGAGGCCAAAGGCATCCTGGCCTGTATCAGCAATGGTGTGGTCAGCAGGAGCAGGACAGTGATGGTCCCCCTACACTTGGAACAGTGGGTCCACACCTCAATTCTTGTATTCAGTTCTGGGCCCCTCACTACAAGGAGGATGCTGAGGTGCTGGAGTGAGTCCAGAAAAGGACAATGGAGCTGGGGAAGGGTCTGGAGTGCAAGTCTGATGAGGAGCAGCTTAAGAATCTGGGATTGTTTAGCCTGGATAAGAGGAAGCTCCGGTGTGCCCGTATCGCTCTCTACAATAACCTAAAAGGAGCACGAGTTGCGCCAGGAGAAGTTTGGATTGGCTATTAGGAAAAAAAAATTTCACCAAAAGGTTTGTAAATGTTTGAACAGGCTGCCCAGGGAAGTGGTGGAGTCGCTGTCCTGAGAGGTATCTAAAAGGTGTGTGGATGTGGCTTTTGGGGAATTGGTGGACTTGGCTGTGTTACGTAAATAGCTGGGCTTGATCTGAAAGGCCTTTTCCAACTTAAACGATTCTATGATTCTAAATTAGTTGACTAAAGTAGTAGGCTCTGTTGATCATGTTATTATTCACCCAGTTGTCTCAAGATTTCAGGGATAGCTTTATCAGCCTTAGTAAGTAATGGTCTGGAAGTCTGTGTCTAACTTATTAATGAGCTGATAAAAAGTACCAGACAGTAATTACCAGTGTTAAATAAAACAGCTGTGACAAGGGAGTGAGCAGTTGTCTGAGAACTTGACCTGTGCTTGGGGGCATACAGAACAGCACTGAACATTGCAGGCTGATTAAGAGTGGATTTCTAACTATCCTGCATTTCTTTACAGCAAATTACTCATGCCCACAACACTGTATCCAACTTCAAGAGATTTCATGGCCGTGCATTTAATGATCCTTTTGTTCAGAAGGAAAAAGAAAAGTTGAGCTATGATTTGGTTCCCATGAAGAATGGTGGAGTTGGAGTGAAGGTAAATCTGCAGTTTATCCTTCTGGGTTGTATAGCAAAATCTGAAGTCTTACATTTCAGCACCTAGTCATGAAAATATGGGTTTGTTTTAATTACCATAAATGTAGGTTGTTTTAATCTTTCTGTTAAAGAAGAGCTCTTCTAGGAATAGACAGCTTTATTTTTAAATAGTAGATGTTAACCTTCAAATTAAGGTTTGTTTACAAAGTTCTGAAATGCAAGTTTCCCTGTCGGCAAACTGCGCATCTAGCTCAAACACACTGGCAGAAAAACTGCTAAGATAATTACAAGGTCATATGGTTTTACTTCAAAGTTTGGCTTTCTGTCACTTTAGTGTGGAATGCATTGCAGCACTCTTATTAGGTGGTTTACAAACGCTTTAGAAAGTAGTTGGAACTCTTCTTTAGGATGATTGCTATAAATGAGTGGCAAGTGTGTCTTTAGTGGACTGCCTGGAGTCAGTTACTTGCAAAAAGATGTTCAAAACCAGCTCCTACCACATTGCAGGTTTGGCTCTTGCTTACATTTCAAGGACTTCACTGACACAATGTCAGCTTTTCCTGGAATAGGTACAGTTAATAACATTGTGTCCATTTACAGAAATATATACAATTACTGATAATGAAGCCTTGCTGGCATAACAATCAGTGTTGCTTCACTATTGAAAACACATTAGCTTGAACTGCTCCCTCAAAACTTCAGTGTAAATCAGCCCTAAGTAGTGAATAGATCACAGAATGATATACATTAGAAGGAATCTTGACTGGAAAAGTAGCCAAGCTTTACAAAAGAGGAGATGCTTTTTTTCTTTTGTTGTTTGTAACTTATGAGGTTAACAGATTAATTCAGACAGAAATTACTGTTTCCTTTAATCAGGGTGTGTATAGGATATGGGGATCTAGTTTTGGGAGAAGACTACTACTTGGTATTTTTCCTATTTTTCTTAGGCTACTTGGAGAACAAATTAGTGTTTATTTCTATTTAACTGTGGTTAAAAAGTTTTAATAATAGATTCAGTAACTTTCAGTAAGACTGGGAGGTTCAGAGAAAAATTTTTCTATTAAAACCAAAATGCCTAATTTTTCCCCAAATTGTACTGAATGAATGAAAGAAGGGCTACTTTCAAGCATCAGTTGTAATGTGTTACTTCACTTCATCATCGTGTTCTATTGCATGATAAAAACAGTGGTTCAAGAATAATTTTTGTTAAGAGAGCAATAAACCTTTTGCTGAGCTTTATCTTAAGCTTTTAGTTGTTTTATGTGCATAGGTGAACTGTTCTTGCACAGTTCTTCCTTTCAGAGACTCCTCACATATTTGAGCACGATAAAAATGCCAAGGGAAAATAGACAGCAAGTGCTTCTGTACATTTTTTGCATTTGGCATCAGTTTGAAAAAATGATGGCTATTTTTACTTAATGGTGTGCCACATTTTAAAGTTGTCACTTTTGGCCATTTTCTAGCCATTATCTTCATCTGTGGAGTTGATATAGTTCTTGATGTTTTGAGACAGTGAGAATGGAATTATTGCTTCTATAAACACTCAACTGGGAAATTAAATTGTAAACTGAAGTTCTATAATGAAACAATGAAGCATATTGCGATTCACAAAGTATTAGCCAGCAGTGTATCAAAAAACATTAATGTATGTAATTTTCCTTCAGTTGAACTAATGGAATTATTTCACCTATTCTATCCAGGTCATGTACATGGATGAGGAGCACATCTTCAGTGTGGAACAGATTTCAGCTATGCTATTGACTAAATTAAAGGAGACTGCAGAGAGTAACCTAAAAAAGCCAGTAACAGACTGTGTTATTTCTGTAAGTAATTGTAGTGCACAGGAACATTGTCTTTTAACTTCAGCTATCGAGGGCATTTTGTTTCTGTTCATGCAGAGTGAAAAAGAACTCTGCTGAGCACTTACAAAGGGATTAATCCTAACTAGCTTTAGAGCTTTTGACTTAAAGAAATCCCAGGGCTGCTGCCATATTCCAGACCCTGACTAACTTAATGAACTCAATCTGTTGGAAATGTCTGAACTTTTGGACCCAAAATGTTTCTGGATCCATGTATATACCCGTCTGGAACAGCTTGTTTTCATGACTAAGCATGCTAGTTACTCATTGAAGTAAATATATATGTTTGTGTCTTTCCTTGAATTTAAAACAATTTGATAACAACTTTGAACAATTTCCTTTGTTTATCAAAGTATTTGCCCTCTGTCAGCTGAAAATTTTAGTTTCTGTCCTGTTTATCTTCATCCTTTCAGCAAATTTTGTTTTGTTTCTTTCAATGTTATGACTGCACAGAAAATGACCTCAGTTCAAGATCAGTCATTCCATCGCAAAGCTCTGAGTATAAAATAACACCTGCCTCTCTGTTCTTGATGACTCTGAACAAGTCTGTCTCATGTTGCATCTAGGAATATTTAGCTCTGTTATTATTAGAAATGTTGATTCTCCAGTTGATACCTGGAAAGCTGGTTCTTCATGTGTCCCTCAGGGGGACATCAGAAGGCGCTGTCCGATTCTAATGCTAGAGATCTCTAGAAATTTCCCTTCAGAATTTCTTAGCACTTCTTGCTCAAAGTAATTTCTGCCAAAATAGATTCCCTTCATTTGTTTTCCCTTTTCTCTTGGCATCTCTCACATCTGTAGTATTGCTGTATGTTTTTAGTTCCCCCTTTCTGTTTTTGGACAGGAATATACCTGCTAGCTCTGATTAAGGTATTCCGTGTCACTGTCTTCATAATACCCAGCTTCACATTTTGGGCCAGCAGTTAATGTTACTATCATTTGGATACAAATAACTCATTTGTTTCTTGCTGGTGTGTGCTCATGTAAATTGGCTAATGCTGGTTTAATTCCATCTCTGAATAGAATATTTGAAGTGTCAGTTCAGTATGGTAGTTGCATTTTAGAAGCTTTCAGTAAGTATCTTCCTCAAAGAGGAGGAATAGATACAATTTTGAAATTAATACTTTTAAATAATTAGTGTAATGTCTCATTTTCTGGAAATAACTTTGTATTCTCACCTACTTTCTTCAGGTTCCATCATTTTTCACAGACGCTGAAAGGAGATCCCTTCTAGATGCAGCTCAGATTGTTGGTCTAAATTGTCTTAGATTAATGAATGACATGACGGCAGGTAAGTAGGATAAAATAGCAGCTCCTGCAAGTGATAGGTAGGATAGAGGGTGCACTTAATTACTTTAAGAAAAAGGACTGACTTGAAAAGGCAAATATGAGTCATAAGTATTTGAAAAACTTGTTGTTCTTTTCTTGGTTTAATGTCTTCTGTGTGAAGGGGTAGATGAGATCAAGTTACATTGATAATTATCTCCCTGAGCACTTACTTAGGAGTCACTATGTGTGCTACTTGCTCATTTAGTGTACTGCACAGATGCACAGTTGCAGGATTTAGACACTCTTAAAGGAAGTTCCTTGATTAAACATCAACACCTCACAACTTCCAAGCATTTTTTTCAGTGTAGTTGGGGTTTTAAACAGACACATGGCTCTGCTGACCATTTATACAACTCTCAGACAAAACTTCCCAGCTTGGAAGATACTTACTGTAAATACAAAACTGGGTTTGGGTTTTGTTGTTAAGATATTCTATGTTTTTGATTACTTTACAAGACAAAAAAAAACGCAACAAAAAACCCAAACAAATGCTTAGGGAGCATATACATGACTAAGAGAGTATGTTCTGCTTTTCAGGTCCTACAGCTTAGATTAATGGAATAAAACTTCCATGAAGATAGTATGTCTTGCACAGGTGTATGTCTGGATTTGTCTTGATACTTTTGATCTTATAGCCTAATGTTCACAGGGATATGATGGTATGCCACTGGAAACTAGAGATTGTGTGGATAATATCTGACACTTCTTTTGCAGTGGCTCTGAATTACGGAATTTATAAACAAGACCTTCCATCTCCTGAAGAGAAGCCACGGATAGTTGTGTTTGTTGATATGGGACATTCTGCATTTCAAGTATCAGCCTGTGCATTCAACAAGAGTAAACTGAAGGTAGTAAGATTAAGTGGAAATAAAAGGGTTTATAAGCAATTAGAATCAAATAGCCTGCCAATCTGCCACCTTTTTTAAATTCTGAAATAATTTAGTGCATGGAAAGTGGCAACAAGTCAAAAGGTGAAGGTTTTTGTTGGTGTCCTTCATTTCGTTAGAATTGTTTCAAGCAGGTTGTAAATTTCTTGCAATACACAAATGTAAGGTATATACAAGTGCTATAACTTACTTTGCTTTATCTAAATGAGTGTGTATATGGATTAAAATTTTGAGTACTTAAAATTGTCACTTAGTTTCTTAGTCTTATTTCCTCTGTAAAAGTGAAGATTTATTTTTGCCTGATGTGGTCATGTATTGGAAGATAGGCTGACCTGTCCCCAACATTATTTTGAACCAAGGACTTGCTGGTATTGGAAGACTGCTATTGCCTTTGACTTTATCAGTGTAAGACTAAATAACTCTGCTCTTTCAAACCAGGTACTTGGCACAGCATTTGACCCTTTCCTCGGTGGGAGAAACTTTGATGGAAAGCTGGTTGATTACTTTTGTGAAGAAATAAAATCAAAGTACAAACTAGATCCGAAAACCAAAGTTCGGGCTCTTCTTCGTCTGTATCAGGAATGTGAGAAACTGAAGAAACTAATGAGTTCAAATAGCACAGACATTCCCCTAAATATTGAGTGTTTCATGAATGATACTGATGTATCTGGAAAAATGAACAGGTGAGTTCTGTACAAGGCAGGCATTTGTGGTGGGCATATTTTTTAAACAAGTGTTTCTTTCAGTGTTTGAAAGAAACATAACATGCTAAAATTTAATGTAAGTGCCAAATAGCTGTGGCATTTTTGTAATGCTAGAATAGCTAAGGCTGGGAAATGTGATGTTCAGCTACTTGGGTAATGTTTCAGTGCAATAAAGCATTCATAAGAAGTTTGGATTCTTATTGTAGAATATGTTCTTAAAACCATGGATTGATGCATGCAAACCAGAGGGTTGGCTGCATATTTAGACCTTCTGCATATTTTAGGTAACCTAAATCCCATACTGCTCTTAAGGTAGCAATGATTTAAGCTTTGTTTCTTTTCTTCTGTTCTTAATATACTGTGGATATTGGTAGAGAAATGGAAGGCAGAAATGGTGCTTATGGGTGATGACTTGTTTATGGTCCAAATGTAAATGAAGTCTGTCTCTTACACATGTTCACAGGCATGGCTTCATTTGTTAGTTCTGTAGCTACTGCTAAGAGTGGTGGGTTCTTCCAGTATTTAGGCAACAGTTTTTCATTGTGAAGGAAGTGTCATTGTTTTCTGATTTCTTACCTGTAGCCTCTGCTCTGAGGCAAATACATAGCAGCTGCCCAAACAAAACCTTTATCTTATTTAACTACATTGATAGGCTTAGGAAAATTTGGAAGCAGCTGTTTGTGTACTGCCTTGTTTGCAGTTGCCACTTTGACCTACTCACAGGAGTTTAGCTTTAAGTCTCTTTGCACTGTAGTTAAGTAACCTAGTCAGGATCACTTTGGAAACAAATACCAGGCAAGGTTTTTGTGGGTCAGGCATTCTTCAGTCAATTCTATTCTTTTTCTTAGGTCACAGTTTGAAGAATTGTGTGCTGACCTGCTGCAAAGGATAGAGATGCCTCTGCTTTCATTAATGGAACAAACACAACTGAGAGTTGAAGATGTAAATGCTGTAGAGATTGTGGGAGGAGCCACTCGAATTCCTGCTGTCAAAGAGAGGATTGCTAAATTCTTTGGCAAGGATGTCAGTACAACACTGAATGCAGATGAAGCCATAGCAAGGGGCTGTGCTCTGCAGGTATAGTACTGGCAACACTCAATGAAATTAAAAGATGTATTTCTTGGTAACACTTCCGTGAAGAATTAGTCAAGCAGTTGTGAAAAATTACAAAAGTGGTCCGTTTTAAATTACTCAAAGGAACATACATGTTCACTAGGTCTTTTTATGGGACTGTGCTGTTTAAAAAGTCCAGAGTACTCCTCTCTGGTGCAGTGCTGTATTGCAGTACTTTATTGCAGGATCTATTCTGTAAGCAGCGGGCTCTGCTCTTCAGAAGAACACAGTCTAGGCATCTTTAATGCCAAAAATTTAGGTTGTTGTCAAGGTGAAAGATATTTTTACTCAACAAGGTATTAGGAGTATCTATGGAGAATCCGAGCTACTGCAAGTTTGACTTTCCTGGTATCCAACTTGCCATCAATGTGAAACAGGCTTTATCCTGTCTCCCTCCCATTTTTGCTGTTTCCAACTATATTTTACAAGCAAACCACTCATTCTGTGTTCTTCCTTTTCTCCTTTAACTTCTTGGCTTATTTCACCCTCTTCTCTTTGACTTGTTTCCCCACTCCACCTCACTAACAGCTTCCCATTGCCAGCAATCAGTTGTGTTCAGGGAAAGAAGCAGGACCCTTTAGATAAACACTTCTTTTAGGACTGAGCAGTGCAGCATTTCTATTTTTTACAGTCTTGCTATTTTCTTGGAGTGTTACTTTTACTCACAAGCTACAAAAGGCCTGCTAACACAGCACATAAATATGTTTGAGATTTCTCTTCTCATACTGTATTGAAATTGAGTATTGAAATAGTTCTGCCTAATAAAATCAATACCATTCTCACTTGTGTAAAAATTTTTTGCTCTCTTGGCTAGTGGAGTAAAAGAGTTAATCAGCTTTAATGTAAGGTTTTGTTTTTTTTTTTTAGTGTGCCATTCTTTCTCCAGCTTTTAAAGTGAGAGAATTTTCTGTGACAGATGCTACACCTTTTCCAATATCTCTGCTGTGGAGCACAGAAGCAGAGGACACTGAAGGGTAGGTAGCTCAGACTACCATTCCAGGAAGCTTTTGACCTTCATAATTCAAGGGTAATGTTCTTGCTTGCATTTAAATTAGGATGTTGGCATTCTCATGTAGAAAACCCATAGGTCATGTACCAGAGATGGTTGACGGGGAAGATTGTAAAGACGTAGGTTGAAATTTTAACTGTAATTCCTCAGTTGTAAAAACAGATTTTTAAAAAGTGAGTGAAATAGCTACCAACTAGTATCTTGTCTTGCACTACCTTTATCTGGTTGTCAGGATTAGGAATATAAAATTAACTAGATCAGTGCCTGGATCCTGATACCACTTTGCCTTTTGTTTTTTACTTAAGGTGCTCCTGACACCTAGGATTCTTGATTTATTAGTAGTGTTATGTACAATGGAAATATTGTGAGCTTATATGAATGCTGCTTATCTGACTGAAGCAAGAATTTAACACCTAGCAAAAGCTTAACATTTGTAAGAGTAATTTTGTGCTGCAGTGTTGTATGACTGACATCTGTTACTAATTGTGCCATGCCTGTGGGAAATGTGATTGCTTTCTAGGATGTAAAGAGCACCAAGTTCAACCTGTGCAAAAATCATAGTTCCAGAGGGATCTGTTCATACCTTTTTCATGTTCTTTGTAGTTCAGCCTTTTTTTCTTCCTGTCTGTTTTCTGTGGAGGTGCAGGGCCTAATTGTTCTGTCACCTACGAGAGCAGCCTTGTGGGTTCATGTTCTAGGTAAAGCTCTCACTTTCTCACATCTAGGTTATTAGATGAGATCTTCCAGAGTTAGGAGACAAAACTTAGTTGGAAATTATTAGGATCAGGCTGGCATAATAGCGGACATGCTGTAGAACACAAAGTAAAGGTGGTTGTTTTTCTGTCATGTTGAGGAATGAATAATAATCTGGTGTCAGGGCTCTCAACTGAGCTATGGAACATAAATGAGCAAGGAATTAACAAGGCTATAATTATCCCTTTGCAACTAAGGAAGGGTGCAAATTATGATTCAGAATACACTATTCCAAGCTCAAATAGTGGCATAGGACAAGTTCTTATTACAGTAGATACAGTAAATCCTTTTCCCTTACAGTACAGCAGTGAAGTATCTTTATTGGATTTGCTCAAAAGGGTAAATGTGTCAAAACATATTCCTCTAAAGTGTTCTTAGTGTTCTCTAGAGTGTTCACTCTAAAGTGACCCTATATCAAAACCTTCCAGCTCAAATACACTGCTAAAAGTGGTATTTTTCCCTTAATTACAGAGTTCATGAAGTCTTCAGCAGAAATCATGCAGCACCCTTCTCAAAAGTACTTACATTCTATAGGAAAGGTCCATTTGAGCTAGAAGCTTTTTATTCTGATCCTAATGGAGTCCCATATCCTGAGTCAAAAATTGGTAAGTAATTGTCCTGGAAATAGAACGATTTGAGATCAAACAGTAACTGTTGTTGTGCAGTATGGTTACGATGTATATATTCAGGTTTTTGTCTCTGAAGGACCTGGAATTTTCCCATTCCCGAGGCAACTGAATTGGTATTTTTTATTTTTCTTGCTTATGTTGCTTTGCCTAAATGAAGAAATGAGGGGAATCAAATCAATGCCTACAACTAAAATGTGGTTATCATTACAAAAGATAGCTTTGTACCTTTTAAAATTTCCTTTTCTGCTTACCACTGAAGCAAGCTAGGAATAATTGAATAGTATCTCCTGTATATAAAAAAAAGCATGTCTTGAATAACTAGTTGTTGTTTTTACCTATACCTTCTGGGATTGACATAATGCTGAATAAATTTTAATCAAAGCAGTCTGAAATAGTGGCAGCTGCAAGTCTACAGTATTGATTTGTCTATGTAACATTTCTAAGCAGCTCTTTCATACTTTTTGACAAATTGCAGCACTTGACATTGTTGATACTTTCAAGGAGCTTACAACATGGTTAGTTAGAAAAAGCTTGTGATGGTAAAGACAGGCCAATTAAATAATTGTTCTTGAGTTCCAAACATGCAATTAAATGTTGTATGTTTGCATGCCATATATTTTGAAAAACCAGCAGAATGGAGAGGGACTTAAGATAAGCGCAAGTAGTGACAGTGCAAGGGGAAACGGCTTTAAACACTGCAAGAGAGCATGTTTAGATTAGATATTAGGAACAAATTCTTTGCTATGAGGGTGGTGAGGCACTGGAATAGATTTCCCATACATCCAAGGATGGATGCCCCATCCTTGGGGGTATTCAAGGCCAGGTTGGATGAAGCCCTGAGAACCTGGTCTAATGAAAGGCAGGGGGTTTGGAACTCGATCTTTAAGGTTGCTTTCAGCCCAGGCTGTTCTATGATTCTCTGACAGTATTATGTAGTTACAGAAACATCAGACTTCCTTTTGTGGTTAACTCTTACCATGGAGACTGATGGTGGGGTTTGTCAATGTTCAATTCATATGGCTTTAACAAATGAGAAGCTGTTTAACTGCTGTTCTGAAAACTGGTTAGAATGGAACTGAAGATCAGATTTGTTTCCACTCAGTTGCCAATTAATTCTTTGCTCAGAACAGAATTATTGGTATGACTAGTGGGTGAAGTAGTAGTTCTAATGAGATCGGCAAAAGGGAGAACAGGTCACACAACTCCAGTATTATTGGATTTACAAGACAGAGGATTACATTCCTTAGCCTGTGAGATAGGCAGGTAAAGACTTGTGTGCTTGTGGTCTAGATTTGTTGCTGAAGGAATGGTGTGTGCAAATTTTTATTTGGCCTGTGAAATTGGGCAACTTTCACTTTGCAGCTAAGCGAGCATTCTGGTCTCCAGGTCACTTTTTTGTAATCCATGCATAAGGAAAAATGTCTGCTGTTAATATCAAAGATAACAAAGATTAACATCTGATTCTTCATTTACTGATGAACTAATTGTCTGTCTATTGGTTTCACAATGCTTGTTTCAAGTATTACAGTTGTTACAGAACAATTAGGTTCTGCCCTAGAATAAAAGGTAATGGCAGACTTGCATGGATGTTAGAAGCTGTAAGGAAAGCATCTAGAAATATTGTTTCTATGTTGGGCAGTAACTTGGATTAGAAAGGCACCACTTAATATTGGCAGTAGAGTAAGGTATTCAGTAGTTTTCTTTCAGCCCACTAGTAACACAGATAGCACCAGTTTTGTATTTACTGTGTATTAGTGGTGTCAGGAAAACCTATTATTTGATTTATAAGATAAGTTGGCTGGAAAGCAGTGTACTTTGGTTTTGTTGGGTTTTTTTCTGGTAGTATTGATTTAATTTGAGGCACCATGAGATTAGCACAGAGACTTGATAAAATATTTAGAAAACAGTTTGTCTGTGAAAAAGGGGGATGTTTTTCTGGTTCTGTAATGTTACCTGCTTAATTCCACAGTGTGAGTTTTGATTCTTCTGGTTTTAGGTAGGTATATTATCCAGAATGTGGCAGCCCAGAAAGATGGAGAGAAGTCTAAAGTCAAAGTGAAAGTCCGTGTCAATACTCATGGCATTTTCAGTGTGTCCACTGCATCTATGGTAGAACCAGTTAAAAGTGAAGAGTGTGAAGATGTCAGTGTTGAGACTGAAGTGGAAGCTCAGGACCAGAGGCCTATTGAAAACTTCATTGATGTAAGTTGACCTTTCTTGTGTGTGAATGTCTTTACTGATTGATGAAAGTGTGTTCTGCTGTTACGTACTCTGGAAGAAAAATACCTTCCTCTAAGGAAACAAAAGGAGATTAATTTTAAGATGTGTGCAGCTGTCAGAAAGCTGTCAGCTGTTCTTTACAAGAACAGGAGACAATTTGTGCTGTCTTGGAAGTGTGTGGATTTCAAAATCAGTTATTGTGCGAAGTGCCAAATAGCAGCAGGTCAGTTGTTTGAGGGTGGGGTTGCTTACAGGTGCCACAGTTATCCAACTGTTCCAAACAGGAAAACTAGATTTGGATTGTTAATCATCCATGTATTTTGTGTTGAAAGGATTTGTATGTAGTCCTTTGTATCAGTAAAGTTTTTTGAAACTTTTTGTGAAAGGGAAAGCTGAATTGTTTTCTACAGCATTGAAGGAGAGGGGAGCACTGGGGAATAATGCACATTGTTATGGTCTACTTGATGTTTTAGTCATTTTCTGAGGGGGAAAAACTTAAACATTATGACTCAAGAAATTAAAAGCCCCTTTTTGTAAGAGAAAGTGGTAGCACGTGCACACACGCACACAAGTATCATGCAGCAAGCCTGGCACTGGTGACATTTTCATGAAATCCTTCTGAACTTGCACCCAGTCTGTATCTCCATAGCTGAAGCGTGTGTGTTTCTGCGTGTGCACAGAATGCTTTGTAGGGCACTTTGTACCGTACGTGCGTCAGAAGTGAAGTGCCCTATACTTAAATGCAAGTGCACATGCCTTCTACATCCTTTGTGCCTGGGCTTTCATTTCAGAAAAATATCCAGCAAGAGAACAGTGAGGCTGGAACACAGTCCCAGGTACAAACTGATGGTCAGCAAACGTCACAGTCTCCCCCTTCATCAGAACCTCCCTCTGAAGAAAACAAAATCCCAGATGTCAAGAAAGTGAGTGACCCTTTAACTCTGTTGAAAAATGTTATCCTATATAATGGCTGTTAAAATGGTAACATATTTCAGGAAAAGTAAAAAACTTGGTATTGGAACCTTTTTTCATTTTCACATCTTTACTGTAGTGAAAAATAATGTCTGTATCTTGTGATGATTTTTGTACAGTTTGCAAAAGGATTCCTGCAAGAAGCCTTTCTCTATCACTTCCCTGTCTTCTTGCAGGGTTGTATGACTCGTTTATTTGGGTTGCAGACATTTCAATTTAAACAGCAGTTATAGGCCAAGCTTATTAGGCCGGCTGAGGGAGGCTGGGATCAGGAATTCATAAACCTAAAAGGAAATAATCAATGTGAAACATTTGTCTGCATGTTATTGCTAGTGACTTAGTTTTTTCATCTATATGAGATGAAAAATGCTTTGGGTTAAAGTCTTAACCACTGTCAGCATCATTAGTGAACTGCTACATTACAGATGGGCACTTCTGGAAAATCTGCAAACACACCATATATCTGAGGAATGTCCTTGCTGCAGCTCAGTGTTTACTGTCTGGAAACAGACTGTAAGGAGACTAGGATAGGAGGTGTAATCCCCAAAAGGAAGGTGCCTCATGAGTATATTTTGAAGATTTTAAAAGAACATGGAAAAACTTGTGTGTTCTTCCTCTGAATGTATCTTTCACCATGGTGGTACTTCATCAGAAAGAAGTCAGGAAAATGATCTTATTTTTCTTCTTTCTAACTCAGACAAATGAGAAGAAAGGTGATCAGCCCCCAGAAGCTAAAAAACCCAAGATAAAAGTGAAGAATGTGGAACTACCCATTGAAGCTAACTTGGTTTGGCAGTTAGGAAAAGATCTCCTCAATATGTATATTGAAACAGAGGTGAGTTAGTGTGGTTTAGACTGCTTTTCTGTGTGCAGTTATTAACCATTCACCTGCTTGTCAAGGCAGCCTCTGTTCTTGTACTGTCACCCTGGAGTGTGGGCTCAGTTAACAATGAGCTAACATACTGTCTGCCTTCTAACACGTAACTGACAAATGTTTATGAGAACGATTGAAATGTCCTGGATAGTGGTTAGTATCAGAGCACTGATCCGTGGAATGACATCACAGATTCATTTAAACTGTTGTAATCCAGAGAAGTGCAACTCATTTCTTCAGATGAGTCTACTGCATAATAGTGAGAATTTCAACAGTAAGGTGAGCCAAGGCCTCTAGGAGACTTTCCAGGAGCTGTACTTCATAGAATGTTGTTTGGACATTGTTATTTTTTAATTAAAATATTTTCTGTGGTACACAGGGAAAGATGATTATGCAAGATAAACTGGAGAAAGAAAGAAATGATGCGAAGAATGCAGTGGAGGAATATGTATATGAGTTCAGGGACAAGTTGTCTGGACCATATGAAAAGTTTGTTTGTGAAAAGGTAGGTTATGGTTTCAGGAGCTTCTCTGAAAATAGTGATACCTAGTATCTGTTTTGTATGCCTTGGTCAAACTTTCTCAAAGCCACCCTGGACATAGCTGCAAAACCAGAACTTCATTTGAATGATGGCAGTGACTAACCCAGAATTAGGCTTAGGTGTATCAAATATATAGCCACGAGAAATGGTTTTGTCGCAAATGGAGTAAAGTTTTGCTTCCAATTGAAGCTGGTGACGGGAAGGGGAAGCTGTGTTGCTTTATATGTAATTAAAACCATGAATTAGAGTTGCACCCCGGGCATTGGCCTAATCAAGGAAAAAATCTATAAATGCTACTTTTGTTGTAGATGTGTGTTTCTCAGTCCAGAAGCTGGCATGGTTGAAATAACTTAATTAGGCAAAAGCTGCAGTAGAAATTGAATTGCTATACAGGAGGCGAAGGATTAATGTGTATATGTACCTCTGCATGTTACTTCAAGACAAACATTGGTGTGTATTGGCGTGTATTTGGATGTTTGATGTGTTGAATTATAATTGACACACAGGATCTGCAGGGATTCTCTGCCCTCCTAGCAGAGACAGAAGGCTGGCTGTATGAAGAGGGTGAGGATGAAGCAAAGCAGGTGTATGTAGAAAAATTACAGGATTTAAAGGTAAGCCTATTAATATGCCCAGAAAGCGAAATTTCCAAATCACTGTTCTAAACAACATTAATGAAGATTAATAAATCACATAAACCCCTAGAAATTGCTTTTTCTAGAAATTAGGAACTCCAATTGAAATGCGCTATCAAGAAGCAGAGGAACGACCAAGGCTATTACAAGAACTGGGACACAGGCTCCAGTACTATGCTACAGTAGCTGGGGAATTCAGGAATAAAGTAAGTGGCCTTTCTTTAAACCACAGTGCTTTGCTGAGGCTCATTGGCTGGAGGGGCTTCAAATGCACTTTCACATGAGCTGCCATCTACTGTTATATAGGTCACAAATCTAACACCACAAATGTTTCCCAGTACTCAAAAAATCTCACACAGTGTCATATCTTCAGTTGCTTGATACTTCTAGATGTTTTCGGGCTGAAGAGGGTGTTCTTATAAAGAGTTTAGACTTGTGGTCTGATTCTTGACCTTTAAAAAACTGATCTGTTTTTTAGAAATGTGGTCCTCTTCCAGTTCTTTCTGGGACAAGAATTATTGTATAATGAGAAGCATTATAGTGTTAGACCTAGTTGCAGATAAATCAAAACCCACAATTTTATTATAGGTGGGTATTTGGGGCTTGGTGTTTTGTGGGTTTTTTGTTTGTTTTCTTTTTTCCATTGGTATTTGTAGATTATGTTCTTGATGAGCATTCCAGTCTGAACATTTGTTCCTTGGATTTCAGCTTAAAGGACTATAATAGGACAGCTCACAACCCTCAAACTAATTCAGTCTGAGACTTAGCATCAGAAATAATGATGTCTTCACAGCTATAGATTACAAAATTAAGTGAAATTATTAGTTGTGTCATATGTGAAATAACTAGCATAATTGTAAATAGTATATTTAAAACTTGGTTCTATTTAAGAAGTCTAAATATGGATTCATTGGTTGTGTTGCTTGGGAGGTCCTTCTCCTGATAGTTAATTGTCTAACTATGGCATTGTAGGGAGTGCTAAAGTTGAAAACTCTGATAATTTCTCTGAACGTCAGAATCTCAATGTCTAAACTACTTTGGGCACAGGTAGCCCCTCCAGAATGGCAGGGAATATTTTTTTTATCAGCTCCGTTAAGAATGTTAAATTTTATTGCATGATGTTTTTGTGAAGCTTCTATGCCCTCTGTAAACCAGATTTCTTGTTCTTTTGGGTAAAGGAAGCTTTATATTGACATTGGCATTTCCTGCTGTCTCTGGCTGTAATAGATCTCCCTTGTGGCTAACTTCTATTTATTTTGACCATTGGAAGAGATTTACAAGTTACAAATAATTGAGATAGATTTGTTGGCATAACTTGATTACATTATTAACACTTTGACATCATTAACTAATACAAAATGTTTGTATTTGGACAGGATGAGAAATACATCCATATCGATGAGATGGAAATGATGAAAGTCGGGAAGTGTGTTAGTGAAGTGATAGAGTGGATGAATAATGCTGTGAGTGCACAGGCTAAGAAGAGCTTAGATCAGGATCCAGCTGTGCATTCAAGTGAAATTAAGGCAAAGCTACAGGTGAGTACCATAAGAAACTATCTTTAGAGGCTGGTGCTAAAAGTAGACTGGTATCTGTGCCTTTTGTCTTCCCCAGTTTCATCTTGCTGCTCTAGTGTTCTTGAAAGGTAGAAAGTATGGAAAGAAGGAGATCCAGTAGAAAGCAGAGGAGCTCTAGTATACTGTATAGAATTCTGTGGAGCTCATTGATATTGTCTTTCAGTCACCTTAAAAACTCAGGTTGTTTTTCAGTGTTCTACTGAGAGACCAAATAGAATTGAAAAAAACTAAGTGAAATCCAAAATACTTAGCTGAACTTTCCCTGCAGAACATCAGAAAGTATACCAATTATTTAATTTCAGGGTGCAATAAGTACTAGTCAGTTTGGACTCAAGAGGAACAAATGCAGAAGCCAATTCCAAGCAGTCTTTTGGACACAGGACTTCTTGCTCTAGTGAAGCTGGTGGCTCCTTAATATATATTCTGCCCACATCTTTCCCATCTTTTTTTAGGAGTTAAACAATGTTTGTGAGCCTGTTGTGACACAACCAAAACCAAAAGTTGACTCTCCTAAGGAGGAAAACCCATTAAGTGAACAGAATGATTATAAAACTGAAGACATGGGAGAAGATGACAAAAATTCTGAAATGCCTCAGCAAAATGGCGAATGTCATCCAAGTGATCAAAACACCATTAACATGGACCTGGACTAAGCCACTGCAGTTGCAGCAAATGGTTTCATCCCATGACAGAAGATGTTTCGGCTGCCATATGTGATGGGGGTGGGAATGCATTGTTTTGGAAACTATTTATAATTTTTTTCTTAAGACCTGTCTGGGTATGTTATGTTGTGGGAGGAGGAATAGTAATAGCGTTGGTCATGACTATCCTAAAAGGAAAATTGCCTTGGTAACTTTCAGATTCCTGTGGAATTGTGAGTTCATACTAAGCTTCTGTGCAGTATTTAACCATTTGCATCACTAAAGATGAAAAGAAGCCCTTGCTTTGAAATGTACTGCTCCTTTAAAAGGTTGTAATCAAAACACTCGTAGGCATTTGTAGATGCCAAGGTAGTTTTCTTTTGTCTGAACATCTAATTGGGTATGTCAGAAAAAGCCAGTGTCTGTCCCCTTCATAAGGACTTTGCAGAAGAAATCCTTCTGTCCTGAGGTTTTTGATTGTTGCAGTCCAAAGTACTTATCAGGTAATGAGATGGTGAAATGTGTTAGTAGCATGCAGAAACGCATACGTTTCATCTCTTGCTAAACAATACATTTTTCATGTGGGGTATATAAAATGAAGGAAATGCTAATTCTGTTAGTGTTATTGTGAAGCTTTTTAATGAGCTTTGAAATAAAGTTCATTTTACTGGTATCTCCTGACCTCCTGAGTTTAACTGTTTTCAGTACTTCTGCTCTAAGTGTTGCCCTCCTCACAGTTTGACAGGACATTGCTTTGTGCTTCTGTGCAGGAGAGTTGTAAACACTCACACTTTGCACAGAACCAACTGTACAGTGAGATGAATGTAATTTAGCCCCTTAATGAGTTATGCCTCTTTCTGTTCTTTGGCCCAAGGGTTATACACACCTGAAAGAACCTGGAAACTTCACAGATGTTAGAGCATAGGACAGTGCTTGTAACTGATGCCTATATAACTTAGGTTACAAGGTGCTTATGTAGCTTGAGTTATGTCAATATAACCTGATGTATGTGTATAACCTGATACCAATATAACCTGAACCATATAGGTTATATAGGCACAAAAAGCCTATATAACCTGAATCATAACTTTTATACCTATTATAAATAACCTTCCATACAATGTGATGGCTAGTGTATGGTTAACTAGTTGCTTAATGCTGAATAGACAAAAAAGAAGAAAAAACTCACCAGGTGGATAGCTTTACAGATAGGTAAGTTTAGTACTAATGAGAAATTGGCAAATGTGAAGCCAACTAGCCACAAAATAGAAACTTGAGGCTGGTTAAGACCAGACAGACCAAGAACACTGTAACTGTGCACACTCTGAAGAGAAAGTTGAAGAGTTCAGATGCAAAGAAAACCTTGGAAGCCTTCATCAAAGACCCTCAACAACCCCCTGAACCCCTGAGTCTAAATGATACATTTTAATTCTTGGTCAGGTACCTTGCCCCTCAGTGAAATATTCTTTTTGTTATTTACTGCTCTCATTTTGTAATAGGTTTGAGGTTCCTGAGGTTGTGTGTGGTGCAAATGATGGAGCCCAAATAAGATAATTTCTCTGGAATACCAAATATACTAGTATCATTTATAATGAAGTTCTCATTTATCAGGTTTGCTCTTTATTTATGTGAATTAGGAGTACTGCTGAACTCTGCAGGTGAAGCCACTGAACTGGCAGGTGAGTTGCTAAATTTGAGTGGAGATTTTAACTTTGTTGTTACAGCTGAGCATCTGATTTTCAGGGTGTCTACTGCTCTGATATAGATAACATTTGTGTTCCATGCATATATTTATGCTTTGTGCCTCTCTGTGATTAAGCCACAGCACAGCTCCTTGAAAAATATTCCAAAAAGAGAGATGTGTTTGTTTATTCCATGGACCTTGATCAATTCCCCCAAACTGGTATTGATTTCAATGAATGTTAATTTGGAGAGCTTTCAGCTGACTTTCAAAAGTGGTAAAGGAGACAAAACTGAATAGAACAAAACAGAACTTTAGCATAAAATTTCCAATTTATCATTAAAAAGGCACAGCAGGCATAATAAATTAAAACCCCTTAACATTTTAGATTTTGCATTGTCTTATAACCTGGCCTATAGTTTTCCTGGCTAAAGGAAGTAAAACTTTTTGACCATCCTCAGAATCAAAGTTGCATAGAAAAAGCCCAAAGGCACCCCCTGGGGAATGAAGAAACCTCATCCTGTCACCTGTAGGCTCTAGTGATTTAAAATACAGATGAAGACTAAAGCAGAAGAGACATGAGAAAAGTACAGGTCTAAACACTAAGTGCAGCCCATGAATCTGAGCTGTATGGACTCACCCACCCATGGCTCCAGCAAGAGGGTGATTAGGAAAGGCCACACTGGCCTCCTTCAGGTTTTCCTTCCCTGTGCACCTGCTATGTGCCACTTGTTTAGCCCTTAGCATCACTTCCCCTTGTGCTTTCCAGGCAGACTCCAGAGATGAGCTGTGCCATCCAAAGGCAAGGACAGCAGGACTCTGTCTTTGCACATCAACTCTGATCTGCCAAGGCAGAGGCAGAATGGCACAGAGATGCACAGGTGCCTACAAGGAGCCCTGTGACAGCATCACTGCCTTGTGCTGCCTGCTATTAGGTCAGAGCTGAGGTTCCCATGCTGCCTGGGGGATGGTGTTTAAGTAACCTAATCACATTGCCATTGAAAAGCAGCTGGCTATGGGCCTGTGTGCTTTTGGGTATTTCCAGCCCAAACTGAGCCTAGGAAGACCACACCTACACAATAACTGTTCATGTGTGCTTGCCTGTGATTCCTATCTACAGCAAAATAGGGAATGAATTTGTAACATCCCACAGAATTTCCAGTCACACACAAATGGAGGTCAGTAGAGAAGAATGTGTGGATGAATGGCATCTCAAAGAGGCCACGCTTTGTGTGGGGCCAAGCACAAAGCCTGACAAGTGAAAACTGAGTACAGGCCTCAGTAATGCTGTTTCAATGCAACAAAATGTTAAAATAGTTTTCATGCAGAGCATGAAACAGCCCCATGTGGGTAAAGAGCTCCCACTAAACTGCAGGGATGTGAGTGTCATGGGATGCTATGCCAAAATCCTTGCTGAGTTTATGCTCAGTCCTTACCTCCCACTGCATTCAAAGTAGGTTAGTCAGCGTTTAGCCAATGGGCCATTAAATTGCTTTACTTGAAATGCTACACAGGGGCAAACTTTGCTGTGCTGTAAACAAGCCACTGCAATACCAAGGACAGATTTGTGAGAATGAACAAGAGGAGAAAAGAGATTAATGGGGGGGAGAAGAAGGGATTTTGATTTGTTTGTTTTATTGTTATACAGGGCAGGACACTGCTAATTTAAATCCTTATTTTCTCTTACCGTGTTTGCTCAAATGTGCACACATACACACAACCCCTCAAACAGTTTATCTAGGTCGGAGCAAGTTGCACATGCATTGTGGTGGCTCCTGCTCTGAATTCCCAAGGATGTGACACTTGGGGCTGTCAGCATGCACACATCCATCGCCATCAGTCACATGGAGAAGCTGAGCTCAGACTGAGATGGACATCCAGGCTGGCTGTGTGATTAATCAGCAATTTGCAGTCTGTGATAGCACAGCACAGGCTGTTTAATGGACATAGACTGCATCATGTGAAAGCCTGTACCAAAACCCAGAATGGCTGGATGCATGCCAGCAGCAATTTTTTTCCTCCTTCCTTTCATGTGCAGTTTGTGTGGAGTTGCACACAGTGCCAAGCTTGGCTCTGTGTGGTGTACACACACTCAGAGGTGTGAAGCCAAGCAGGCTCCAGGAACACGAGAAACCTACAGGAGAACAAACGGTGATGGCAAAACCATTTCTCAGTAATGGCAGAACAGGAGTCTGTTGGAAGGGGAACACACAGAGGCTGAAATTAGAGTTAGGAGCAGGGATCCCAAACCTTCCTCCACTGATCATCATGCTTACAAGGTTTATTTATGAGAGCTCCCTAGCACACTGCCTTCATCAGTCTTACCATTCACCTCAAATATTTTCTGGATGTCTTCTAAGAAATTATTGTTTTCATTCAAAACTTTAATATATAAAAAAAAAGGAATAGATTGATAAAATATCCATATTTGATGAAAAAACCCTTAACCTTAAGATATCTAAAAGATGTTAGAGCAAGTCCTGTTATCAGGGAAAAATCAGAGCTCTCTTGGATTGCTGTGTTGTGGCAGAGCCAGAGGTCCTGCAGATTTTGCCCACAGGAGAGGTGTGTTACACTGTCATGAAATGATTTGTTTTAAGATGCTGCAAAATCAATAATCTGCATCTACATTTCATGGATTAAAAGCAGAGGGAGAGGGAAGAATACTTATCACTGTAAACTGAGAAACAATTCACAGTTTTCAATAAACACATAAGCATAGTGTTTTTATTAAAAAAACACCACATAAAGCACAGAGCTGTAACATGTGCTGGGACATGGGCAACATCCCAGTGTTAACTCCTGGCTTGAGGCCCACTGGAAATGAGACTCACTGCTCAAGACCCCAACCCAGCCATATAGAAATCTTGCTTGGGTACCACTCATTGCTGCAGCTTGGAAAGAAATAGGAAGGAAAAAAACCTGTATGTCCACTGCAAGCCTGCTTAAGTGTGAAAAGACTTAAGAATTACTCAACTTGCAGAATTCAGAATTACTTTTCTTTAACAAATGATGTTAAATGAATAAAACACATCATGTTGACACAGCAAGATGTCCCCATTACTGCACTGAAGGTGAAGTAATAAATCTTTTTCTGAAGCAAGTGGTAATGCATTGATAAGCACTTCTTAGAGCTCCCTTCACAGCCTCACAAGGCCACTGCTGGCATCAGTATCACCACTGACAGCTTTCAATAAGGCTGGCCAAAGAAAGCTGGAAAGATTTTACACCAGAAAACCTGTATCCACTGAAATGCAAAACAGTCTTCTGAATGATGGATTTTACTAAGATTTTACTTCAGGGCAAAACCTTTGTGAAGTCCAGCAAGCCTCTGAGGGAGGCTGTTTAAACATTTTCAGAACAAAGCCAGTTTTGTTTTCCTTTAGGAATACACTTCAAATTAGTTTTGTAAGATAAATATGTGGCAGAAGCAACCCCTACAAGCCAAACCCAACCATTTCAATCTATCTTAAATACTTTTGTCAATGTCTGTTTTGAGGAGATTTTTGGAAGGTGGGTGATATTCATTGTTTTCCCAAGTAGCACTTGTGTTTTCTACCAGGGCAGTCAGTGGGAAGAAGTATGTGAATTTCATGGCAGTTGCAGCTGGATGTCAAGTTTTTATTATTTCTGTCTCTCACTTTTCCTCCTAGACCTTATTGAAGGCAGGGACTGAGGATCATGCAATGCTAAGATTAAATGAACATCTTAACACAATAATCTCATTTGCCTGAATTAAATCAAAACCAAGTTTTAATCTGTTGTGCCATACTGCCTTACCCTATGCAATTACTTCTCTAATTAAATAATAAATTTGAAATACTGACCCAAGGCGGATCCTTACCATGTTGTTCTGCCAAAGGGCTGAGATTTCTGAGCATGAATGGACCTCATCTGCCAAATCCTCGTCCATGATTCTGCTTTCAGAGGACAATAAAACCTCATGGTGTTTCTAGAGGACAATAAAACCTCATGGTGTTTCTGCAAAGATGTACAGACACACCCAGCTCTCTGGGCTGATTAGTCAAGCTGACCTCAACAAAATTGTTTCCATGTTCCAAAGTCAGCTTGCAGCCAAGCAACTGGGTGGCTTCTCAGTGGGGCAGAGAGGGCAGATGGGCAGTTTAACACCACCTACCCCGGGGAAAGATCCCTGAGGCTTTGTGTATCTTGGGCACAGTTTTGGCTTCCAGCCCAAAAAGCCAGTTCTACTGGTGGTAGTGATTTTTGGTCTATTTTATTTTTTACCAAGCTCTAAACACCAAGTTTGGCTTTTCATGTAAAACAATTTTGCATTATTTTATGCTAATACATAATATCTTTCTTTCTACTTAGAAAACACGCATTTATTCCCACCCAACAGCCACAGTTCATGCAGAAAAACACTCAGGACACAGCTCTGGATGTCTTTGACTTACCAGCATACTTTTCCAAAATCAGAAAGAGATGTGGCACTTGAAATTGTTAATTCAGGTACTCAAACATGAGCAAATTTACCCACTGGTCTCTAAAGGGATGGAATAGTAATAATTTTCCACTCTGACATTGCTGTTCCTCTTGGAAACTACAAGCCTTATGCTCCAGACCCTTCCCCAGCTCTGTTTCCTTTCTCTGGACACGCTCCAGCCCCTCAATGTCCTCCTTGTAGTGAGGGGCCCAGAACAGAACACAAGAATTGAGGTGTGGACCCACTGTTCCAAGTGCAGGGGGACCATCACTGCCCTGCTCCTGCTGGCCACACCATTGCTGATACAGGCCAGGATGCCATTGGCCTCCTTGGCCACCTGGGCACATTCTGGATCATGTCCTGCTGCTGTTGACCAGCACCCCCAGGTCCTTTTCCACCAGGCAGCTTCCCAGCCACTGCCCCCAGCCTGTGGTGCTGCACGGGGTTGTTGTGACCCAAGTGCAGGACCAAGCTCTTGGTCTCTCTGAATCTCACACAGTTGTCCTCAGCCCTTTGATCCAGCCTGTCCAGATCCCTCTGCAGAGCCTTCCTGCCCTCCAGCAGATCAACACTCCTGCCCAGCTTGGTGCTGTCTGCAAACTTACTTCCCACCCCCACCCCCATCGTCAAGTCCCTGTTTTCTTTTCTGTTGAACAGCACAGACAGTGAATTTTTTTTTAGAGCTGTGTCTGACTTGCACACACTCTGTGGGCGGGCAGAGCCAGCCTTGGACAGCATCAGCCTGCTCAGCCAGGCTGGGCAGCTCCCTCTGCTTGCACCAAAGCTCTGCTTGGATATATTTCTGTTCTTTTCTTTCCAGAAGCCTTAGTACTTCTTTCTGAGGCATACAAATCTGACTAATCCCTCTGGAATGTCTCAGGGGAGGAACCTCCCACAGAAAGGCACAGTTCCTTGCAGTATAAACTCCCACCAGATGCATCTGACCCTGGGACAAGACTTATACAATGTCAGGGAAAACTTTACTTACTCCTGTTCACCTCTTCGTAGGTGCAGTCACAGATCTCATCACACTTCCCTTCTGCAAGAAAAAGAAAAGCCCAATCCACTCTCATTTATGTCCTTTAAATGATTTTGAGTTTTCCAGAAATTTGCAAACTGCTTGCCCCCCTTCAGAGCACTCAGACACCGCCTGTTCTTGTAACCCCCTCTCTTCAGGCCTCCATCTCTGCCTCCTGCAGCCAGCCTAGCACAGGATTCAAACACAGCCTTCTCTGCTGCAAGCACCAGCAACAGTGCCTACAGAGGTGTAACCAATACAAAAAGAAATGTAGCTTCACCCACTGCTATCAAGTCAAACAGGTGATTCCTGCCTCTCTGTGAGCATCAGGGAGCTCAAATAACTGCTTTCTTATTTCAAAATCTCATACTTCAGGTGTCTTTAAATAAAATTTTTAAAAAATTAAAGAAAGTTTGGACTTTGACAGGTAGTTCAAAGGTTCTGCTGAAATTCTCACTGCTTGTCCCAACTTTCATGCCATGGCGTTCTTTTCTGGTGAATGTCATGGAAAAGGTGTGTCCTTATGTCACTTTTGCTTAGATCTCTGGTCCCTGACCAATCCTACAATGCTGGCCAGAGGGTGAGCAGGGCTTGGATCTGTTTGTCTAGAGGTTCCATTTAATCAGGCACTGCTGGGTGGACACTGCCCAGACCCAGGCTGCATCTCCCTGGACACTGGTGGGTATCACAGGAGAGGACAACCATCACACAGTTTGCAAGACCTGCTCTGTGACTGTGCTCAGGGCACATCCCACCCTCTTCCAGTGAGGAATCAAGACAGTGGTGTTGCTAGCTAAGTTTTAACTCTGAGTCCAGTGATTTTCAACAGTCCCTCTGACAGAAGCTGCTCCTATTTTTGTGGGAGCTGCTCAGATGCTTCAGAGGAAGGCTGGAAGTCAAATCATCTCAAGGCATGGGACTGTGGCCACCTTGCAGGGATGTGAGAGCCCAGTGAGCAGCATGCCAGACCCTCTATCTTAGTGCCAGTCCTCCAGGGTTAATCTACTGCAGTGGCAGTACCCAGCACAGCTGCTGGGTCTCATTGCCACTTGAGTCATTCACCCAAGGGAAAACCCACAGCAGGCTCTGGACCCACACAGCACGGTGGGAGTGGGAGCAGCAGAAATAACAAAGTCATGCTCCTGGGGGCAGCTGCTGAGGAGATGCCTGGGATGTGCAGCTGGAGAGTGGGGTGTTAAATGAGCACAGCCTGTGCCCCCACGCTCCTGAGGGAGGCAGGGAGGGAGAGAAGCAGAGAGGGAGGGAGGGAGGGACTGCAGGCCATGCTGTACATGCCCCAAGGAAGACAGGAACATGTGTAGCTGCTCAACATCATTTTATCAACACATTAAGCAAACAGGAGAAAGAAAGACACAGCGCTTCAGTGGCTCTGAAAACTGAGATAAGGGCAATGAGGCTTTTAGTCCTTGCAAGCAATGTGGTTCTTATCTGCCCCTGATATGGCACTCCTGCTCTCATTTTTGAGTTGTGCTCTCACAGGCCTCGCACCCGCCCAACCACAGGCTTCAGGGGAAATCCACAATGCAAAAACTACCTCTCCCAGCCCTTCTTCCCAGCTGCCCCTTTTCCTCACTTTTAGGAAGTGAAGAGCAAGTGTATCCACAGTAACACAAAGGGGTTCAGGTGCATAAAAGCAAGCACAGAGCTCGTCCCTGCTTGTCCTTGTGCAAGCTGAAAACCAGCAGCTCTGGAAGTCCACAGAGAAAAGAGAAGGAAGCTCAGCCTGCCTGGGGAGGGAGGTGGGAAGTGGAGCAAGACACACTCTGTTCTTTGAAGCATTTACAAGATAAAATTGCAATGATAACTTCAGCATCTCCCAGTTCTTAAGTATTTGACTTCAGATCTGTAAATGTTCATCTACTGCCAGTGATGGGCATGTGCTTATTTTTTTCCAGATTATATACGAGTTACACATTCAGATATTAGACAATTTCAGGAAATCTGCACAGAAAGAAACAAATTATTGTAGCTTTTAGAGACCTCAACAGTGGACATATACAATATTTTATATAATCATTCTATGACTATATGATTTTAGTATCTTCAGGCATGTGAAGGTAAAAGATGGGTGCTGTATGGCTTCTGAACATGCCTGCACATTGGCTGAAGTTTAGATAAGAACAGCTCCATGGTTTCAGACAGTTCTTATATAAACCTGGGAGTTTCTTACCATGCCAAGTCAAATGTAATGGTCCCAAGTCTCTCAACACTTGTGTTTTAGAGAATGAAGTTGTGACACTTTCCTCAGAAAGATTCAGCCAGCGGAAGCAACCCTTTACTGAAGGAAGGCAGAGGTACTGAAATGTCTGCCTGAAGGAAGCAGCTCTTCCTGCTGCTGAGAATTGTTCTGTGGCTTCCTTGTGCCCCATCTCTGCCTGCAGCCATCTCCTCTGCAAACCCAAAGTCACCTGGGCTCCTGGCATGCCCCCTCTGACTGGGACCCAGCAGATTTGTAACCAGGTTTGCAAGTGCCTTGGTAGTGTGCAGCCGTGCTGCAGGACCCTGCACAGAGCTGAAAGCCCTGTGCACCTGGGGGGCACCTGTGTGGATAAAAAATGCTGTGGGATTGAAAGTTTAGGGATGAAGAGGAGCTCCAGGCAAGCTCTCACTGAAAAGAATTTGTGTTTCTGCAAAACATTTCTTTATGGGAGGGATTTTACTCTGGGGTTTGTATGAGCAGAGGAATTCCCGTATTGAGAGCAAAGAGCTGCTGTGCTGTGCCCTGGGGTGTCTGGCCATGTCTGAAGCAGTGCAGCAGAGCCATGAGCTCACAGTCAGCACAGACACCAGTGACTCCCCCCCTGCACTGGCAGCCAGGACACTGCAGCTCTGCCCCCAGCTCTGTGCTGGCACAGCACAGCCCCTGGCCCAGCAAGCCAGGCACTGCCCAGTGCCCTCCTCCTGGCACAAGCAGGTCATAATCCTTACTGAACACAAATGCTTTCAGTTCCTTGGGGGTTCTAAACTGAATCTGATCCCCTACAGCTCTCCTTGGAGGAGCTCTCACAGCCAGCCTCAAGGCATCCCCTTTCCCCTTCCTCTCCTCCATCTGAGCTCAGCACCAGGATCACCAATGGTACACCCTGGAAAAACCTGGAAACCTCTCTGAGCACAGCCTGGCAGCTGTATCAACACCAGTATCAACCACCTTTTGTGAATTCAGCAGTGTGATCCTGAGTCACTACACATTCCTATTTTTTAATTTTAGAAGCAGTTAACTCCTCTCCTTTTTATTATCTCGATGTATTCCTCCTCTCATACCCAGAGGATTTCAGTTACTGAATTTCCCATCAGCTGGCACAAAACTCGTTTGTCCTTCCCTAATATGTGACCCCAGCCCCAGTTTCCTGGCTCTTCTTTCACCTTTCCTTGAACTTCTTCAGTTTTGTTGGTGACTGTTTTCCTAAGAAGTGAGATGGACAGTCTGCAGCTTTGCTGCTGTCTCTGCACACGCAGAACAGGCACAGACTTGCCTTCTGCCAGCAACCCAGCAGGTCTGGGCAAGGGAGAGCAGATGGAGACACTGTAGGGACCAAATATTTCTAGAGAAAAGTTAGAAATGAAGAGAAAAACAAACAAGTCTTTCATCTCATGCCAAAACCAAAGTTGTTTTCCTACTACAGAGGAAAGAGGAGAAAGAAAAGCCCAGGACAGCTAGAAAGCAGCACCACAGACAGAGCTGAGAGCCTCTCTTGCCCTGTGACCTGGAAGTGCACAGAGGAAGATATGGTATGTCTGCTACCAACAGGATTTCAGAAAACACTGCCACAGAGCAGAATAATTATCTATTAATAATTTTACAACCTTGAATTAGGCACATTCTAGTGGGTGGTGAGCAAGTGTATTGTGCATCACTTGTATATTATATATTAATTAAATATTATTGTTATTGATATGTTACTATTATTATTATTATTATTATTATTATTATTATTAATAATAATAATAATAATAATAATAATTTTAATACTATTACTATTACTGTTACTATTATCCCTTCCTTTTCTGTTCTATTAAACTGTCATTATCTCAACCCACGAATTTTACTTTTTTTCTCACCCCTACCCCACGGGAGGGGCAATGGGGGAGAATGTGTGAGTGGCCATATGGCATTTAGCTTCCTGCCACGTTAAACCATGGCATCAGGGAGATGAACTTTGGGACTGAAAGCAATGGGTGTTCATGGTCAGATCATGGAGTAAAACTGTAGCTGTGATTGTGCCAGTCTCAGTTCTATAGAAAACTTTATGTGCACCTGCTGCCTGGTGAAAGGAAACCATAGATAATGTGGTATCAGCCTTGTCTCCAGTTACCACATTTAGGTTGAAAAAAACCCCATAAACTTCTTGACATTTATTGGTTTTAGAGTGTAAATGGACCATTAACCTTGTGCACATTGTGCTGCACCAACAATAATATTTAAGTAACTCACAGTGTTGCTGTTAAGTAACAACTGTAGTTTGCTTTGAGCTTACTGAAGGGAAGGTGCTATTCTTGCATTTTATTACAAGAAGAGATTTGGGGTATCAAAACAGCACCATTTTTTTTGCAGAGTGCATGGGGATGGAATGGCATAGGGGCCTGAATTGGGAAGGGAAAGACTCAACTCCAGAGGTTTTGGGTTTACCATGCTCCTCATGAAACCCAATATTTTTAAGAGGTATTGCTCATGTGGTCAGTCAGCAAAGAGGGTCTCTAAGTAACTGAAACATAAGGACAGTGGCCTCATCGTAATTGTTGTCCTGGATGACAATAAAGGATAGCTTAAGGGGAAAAATATAAGAATTTTATTGCACCAGCAGTTAATTTGCAAAATTTCCAACAATTCAGCTAAGCCTAGAGAAAATAAATATATGGGTTTAAAGATGGTTGCTATAGAAACCAGAGGAGATTTTATAGTTGCTTATGAGAGTAAAGAAGGTTCTGATTGATAAGACAATCACATTCAAATAGTCACTATGGAAACCCAAGGTGACCTGGAGGAAACATGATTCCTCTCATTTTCCTCCTGTGGGCAGATGAAGACAGCCTGGATGGGAGAAGATCTGGGCTGAGTGATAAAGAACACCACAGCAAGGCAGCACCGAGCTCACCCTCGTGCTAGAGGTGCTCAGTGCTTCATATGGCAAAGCCCTGTGAACACTGACATCTATATCTGTGAAATAAATTTATTTACTTACCTGTGTACAGTGGGGTTTCTTTTCTCATTGAAATCAAGGAGAACTCCACAACTGATTTCTCTGGGGGCAAAGCAGATTTGAGAGACCTTTCTGTGTCTCCAGTGCATCAAAGCAAGGAAGGCCATTTTCACATCTCCTGTGGAGCTCAGTGCTCAGGAGCTGCCTGTGCTTTGCTCAAGTGGGGTCACAGAATTGCTGAGCACTTTTTGGCTTTGTTAACAACACCTTGTCCCAGAAGTAGGACAGAAAAAAACCTGATTATGCAAGCCCTGTAGATTGGTTGTTTAAGGACCAAGGTGGGTCAGCCTGCACATGACATAAACCAAAAATTGAGTAGTAGCTTTACAATACCTCAGTAACTACTTGTCATTTCCTTCCAATATTCATTTTTTCAGACAGTGATAGAATGTTAGTGTAAAGGGCAGGTGCTCAGCACTCCTGGACACAGATGAAAACTAAAGTTATCCCAAAAGTTTGGGCCATGGATATCAGTTAAAAAGCCATGGATATCAGTTCCAGGTATTTGAAATACACCAATTCCTCAGAGAGAGTTTACAAGGGGCCAGACCCTGCCTGGTTCCTCTGCCCAAGCCAAGCCACACTCTTCTCCTATATTATTTAGAAAATCCTGGATTCACACTACTCACATTTGATCAAATCATTAAGATATTAATCATCAGAGATTTTTATCTTTTATCCCTATTATTGTCAGTGAGGTAAAAAGAACTAGCTGTCAACCTCAGGAAAACACCAATATTTCTTAAATTTCACCAAGTTTCCAGTGTAAACATGCAGATAGGGAGGACAAAAGTAATTTGGAGAAAACCTGAGGACTGAAAGTATAGAGCACTGAGCAGCACATCTTCCCTGAAGCTCTCATTCTCCAGGGTTAGCTGCCAAATCTGGTAAAAGTGGTCAGAAAATTCATTCAGCCCAGCTGGCAGATTGCTGACTTTTCTAATAAGCTTTGATGGGTTTGGAAATTGCCCTCCCATGTAGAAAACCTAGCTGTGTTTGTACATCAGGTAATCCATAATGAAAAAGAAAACTAAAAAGAGAATACTTCTTTAGCTTCCATCATCAAATGAAAAGCTTAAACCTGAGGCTGCTCCTAGAAATGCAAATAGCACTGACAGACACTGTGCTGGGGCTAGAGGCAGGGAGAAATTGGACACACATTCTCTTGGAAGAAATTCCTCCTGGTTTTAAACATAAGCAAATTTGCTACTTATTACTAAAGCTGTTGACTTGTGGCTGGAAATAGAAATTACTGCTTTAATATAGACATAATGATTCAGCTACAAGGAAGAGAATGAGATTAATATTGAATAAAAGATGCTCACAGAAAGGTGCAGTCTGCCAGGCAAATTCCTGTTTTGATTTGTGTCCATAGAAAGGAAATACTTAGGTGGAATACACAGGTAAATAAAATGTACGCGTTAAGCTCTTTGCACAGAAAACGTGAGTGTAAACGTGTAACTGAGCCTTTTTATCCTCAGCACTGCTGCTCACACTCTCCATCACCACATGGGAGAGCACCTCTGTTTATGGGGTTTTTCTAAACCATGTAACTCAATCTCTATGCACCTTTCAGCAGCTATAAGTCACACTGGGAGAGAGAACAGCTAGAGCTGTTCTGGGAAAATATTCGGGGTGTAAAAGTCTCCCAAGGCACACATGGGAACACGACGACTTTCTACACTCATCTCTGAGGATAGATCTTTACCAGTGCTGGGGATGGGTTGGGAAGATCCTTTTCTGACAGCTTATTACCCTTTTTCTCTGGGCTGAAGAGGTCTCAGAGCACCCCTCTTGAAAGCACATGCTGCTCAGTATTCCCTGCAAATCATCCCAACTTGAACTGACCCCCCTGGGCTTCAGCTATCCCATACCAGAGGCATAACCTGTTCCTTACAGCCTGCTTCTGTAAGCTCCACTTAAAAACCCATCCGAGGAGATGCTATGACTTGCTGTCTTCCTCGCTCTTTCCAATTTTAAGGAGAGAAAACTCCCAACAGCAACACAAACTGCACCAATTATTGTGATAGCAGCAAAGCATCATTTTGAGAAAACATCCAGAATCACAGGGAGTTGAAATTCTAAAGCTCTCAACACTGTGGGATGTATCTTGCTTTCAGAACCCAATCCTTCATCTCTCTGAAAAGTGACAAGTAGCTGTGAGCCTTATTGCTGCTCCCTGGTAAATGCCATAAGTGAACTGACAGATAATGTAGGGTTTCTCCAAGAAATGTGCAAAGGCAGTAAGCACCATCTGCTGGCTTCTGCATGAAAGAGAAAACCAGGAGTTTTTCATCCAGTTTCATGTCTCTTCAGCTCTTCTGCCTCTAGTTTTAGGGAAAATTCAAAAAAAATGATCCAACAACATCAAAAAACCCAACCTGGATGGGCATACCTAACCAGAGAAAGACTGCCCAGGGAACATCAGTAATCCTGCAGACAAATCAGGGTAATATAGAACAAAAATAAGAAAGTTAAATGAAGTGAAAATTCACAATAATTTTGTCAGCATTCATACTGAGCCTTAACTTTTCACCTGGCTTTGCATTGGATTTGAAACACAAACGCTTACCCCTGCAGAGAACTTGAGCCAAATATTGACACAGCCTTAAAAAAGAAATAGCCAGGAGATATTTTGCAAGAAAATAATGTATATAGACTTGTTTTGCCCCCTCAGTCCTTGATCTCAAATAAGGATGGGGGGATTTTTCACTAATAGAGTGGGGCAGCATTTTGCAGATTGTTAATTCGCATTATAGATGTTTGTTACCAAAGGACCAACAATTAAGCCAGTGAGAGCTGAAGTTTTGCCACTGGTTTGGCAAAACTTCTCAGCAGTTTGCAAAAATTGAACCCAGAGCACCAATAAAAGTAAAAATATATGAGGACTTCTGGTTTCCAAATAACCAACAGAGCCAGCCTCAGCCTTTACATTCAGAGCAAGATAGAAAATGCCACATTTCTGGTTAATTCACGGGAAGACCCAGTCCTGCAGTGCTGGCACCCAAGACCATGTAGGCTCTAATAAGGGATAATTCTTCCTAAGAAGATGCTTCAATTAGCATTTGGAGCTGTGTCCTCAAACCACATCTGCAACCATAGGAAAATGCTGAGTTTTAGTTGCTTTAACCCTACTCTAGCTTTTGACTACAAGATGAAGCACAGTGAGTAATCTCATCCTGACTAGGTTTGTCCTGACAGACAGCCATGGGAAATGGTGGCAGTGGCTGTCCCATGCTTGCACAGCAGAAAAATTTAGGAGATGACTTAGCTCTCTGCATTGCTGTGGTCAAGTAAGTGATCTCTGCAACATTGCTGCTCTCTGGTTTGATTAAAATTAATCTCTCAGAGTTCCTTGTAACTACAACCTCTGACTTGTTGAGAACAATATGAATGACAGGTGTTTGGGGTTTGTCTTCAGCACAACACCCTCAAGCCTCTTACTTTAGTCTTTAGTCTGCAAATTAGAGAATTTAATGGTGAATGTCAAATATCTTCATGTGACCAAAGTCCACTGGGAATGTCTTACTGAGATCATGAGCCATTATTTCAGTGTTAATCCCAGCACTCAGGACATCTAAGGCATCATTAAATACAGCTTAACCATACCAGTATCTTTAAGCACTACTTGTCAGCAAAATCCAGCTTCATTAAAGTCTCTGCTAAAGCATCTTCATTACTCCCTGTCTGTAGCTCCACCATAATGTGTTCACGCATTGCAAGGTTTATTGCTTTATCATCCCACTAACCCAATCTTTTGTTTGGCAAAGGTCCTACCCTTACACTTGTTTACAAACAAATAAGCTTCCCAGGAGCTTAATTGCTTCTCTTTGCAATACTACATCTTAATATGGGTAGTTATTTGCAGGTACTTATTATGTCTCCCCATAGTACCTGGTAATAAACTGTGAAACACCATGTGCAAAATTAGTTGGAACATGGCTTGTTAATTATAAAGGTGTCATAAAGTACATGTTTCATTTAACAAAATGATTAGTTATAAATATTTTATTGCAACAGCAGGCTGTTTGGTATACCACACAGTATTTAACAGGAATGTTTTCTTGCATTGGGTCCAGCCCTGCTTTTTATAATTTGAAAGAAAATTCACTTACCCAGGGCTCTCCTTAGGCAAATGGCCTCCAACTCCCACAGCAAAAAGCAAAATGCCTTTCTTTGGGAGAGGTAACACATTTTCCTCCCAGTGTAGAGGGAATGGCTAGGCATGAGGAAACTGGTATTGTCAATCAGTGTCACCTCCCATTTGTACTGAACATGCCTTAGTGCCAAATATTTTGGAGGCAGGCCCTCAAAAGGCATTAGCTGCATTTCATGTTCACTCACATCAAGGGCAGGATGCACCCATATGCTACCATTTATGTCTGACTTCAAGGTTAATAAACACCCAAGCACATAATGTGGGTAGAGTGATAAAATTAAGATTATAATGAAGAGAGACAAAGTGACCTATTTAACGACACAGCTTCGTACATCCAACAGCATATTCTGGAGGAACATCACATAAGACTTGAATTGATATCAAGGCCAGGGGGACCCAACAAAGCAAGCACGAACCACTTGCTCTCCTCCCAGAAGGAATTTGTTGTACTGTGAAGCAGTGAGAGTCAACACCCACTTTGGCTTCTCCTTTTTTAGCCTCCTAAAAAAGCACATGAGGAGTTGCCACCCCCACACTCCATGAGCAGACAAGGTGCTGATGCCACCTCAGGTCTCTGTGTGTGGCTGTCCTCTCATGCAGCCAAGGGGACACCCCAGACACCTTGCAGAGAGGGAAGGCAAACAGTATGTGACCCTCACCAGCCGAGTGCAGCATAGCAGCATCCAATTAAATGTGATGGGGAATGGAGAGACATCAAATCCACCCAGGATCAGCATCCTGCTCGCCACTTATGGCAGGGACAAAACCAGTTTTTCCACAACCCCCTTTTCTGGCAGTGGGGCTGACCCTTGCCTCAGGTCTTCACAACATAGGGATGCATTTGGGAGTGTCGTGGTAAGGCTCCTGTGGTTTTTAGAGGAGTGTCCAGCAAGTGATTATTGCTGCACAGGGAAAGAAGCAGGGACAGTGATGTGGATCCTGCCTTTGGGCCAGTTTGAACAGGATCAGGAAATTAGGATAACTTTCCAAATATATTGTTCAATTTGTACAAAATCCAAGCAAACTCTTGTCTAAAATAGAACGAAAAATTGCATTTTACGGGAGAATTTTAATGTGAAATTTGAATCTCATTTAATACTTCCTTTCTTTAATATATTGGAAAACTTTACTAAAATCCTATTTATGAACCTCTGAGGCTGCAGCTCTTATTCCTGTTTTTGCTCAAAAAACTTGTCCACCAAGTGAGAAAAAACAAATTACAAGACCCCAAAGCCGTCCCACATGAACGCATACACACGCCCACCCACTGAATTCTTCCTGTTGGAATGCAGACTTTTCCATGAAAAGTTTTTCAACTTGCCTGTGACTCTGAAAAGTGTGTATGATACGACTTTGAGACAGACTTTATGTGAAGAGTAATTGAATTAGAATGCTTTATTTTCACAGCAGATTTTTACTCAGCTGGAAATAGTACGGTTTCACAGTCTTTGTCCTCATGTTGATTTCTGGACAAGTATCAGAATTTTAGGAATAAATTTCTCCCCAAATATGGATCAGATTAGGGTTCATTTTACATTAAAATACCATATCTGTCATGACAAAGCAAATATGAATGTAGCCCAATTTGGTTTAATACTGTTTGCAGAGTTATCCTATAGTTTTTACTTAAGGCAAAAACCTCACCCTCCCACACTCCATAACCATAAACAAGTAACCACTCTGGACATGGAGAGAACATGTATGTTTAAAATATAGCTTTTCCTTATTTTTAAATTGTTAATATTCTGGGTTCCAGGGTATTCTGGGCAATTCAGTGTCTACAATATTATACAGCTGTTGAAGGCTCTCCTGTCCTCAGGATTAGGTCTGCAGAACAGAGCTACACTTTAGCAAAGAGCAGTCCTGCTTTTCAGGCTTTTAAAAATTGTAGTTCAAGGACAGTGTAATGTGGACTCATGCACTTCTTTATTATCCACTTGAACTTCTCCACAGGCACTGACCTATAGCCTTTTTCATCCAGCTCCTGGGAGTGGAAGACACATTTCTGAGACAGGTTATTTTGGGTTTGCTTAAGGATCATTCATAAATGAGTGTGTTAATGTGAGCTTGCACTTCTGAACAATTCTCTTTAGAAATACAATAATTTTATTAAATCCATCATGAGTTTATTATTCAACTATAGTTGAATAGTTCCAGCTTTGCATTATCTTAGGATCTTGGGAAGGATCTTCTCACCTGACTCCAGCAGGTCATGGCAACTAGGCTTAATTCCCTTCTTCTTTTAACCTGGCTATACTATTAAATAAAATGAAAACCTGATTAGCTACTTTCTAGACATCTGGATACAGTGGTATAATCATTGTTTAATAATGAAGGAAAACAAAAGCCAGGAAAAAAGCCCAGGGCTTCTTCTGCAGTACAAAACAAATTATGGTAGTTTCAGGCTCCTTAGAAACACATTGTTGAGAAAAGCACAGTTTGCACCTTGTGAAAAGTCTATGTAAGCATGGTAAAGTGCTTTAAAGGTGTCATAGATCAGGTGAAGTCATGGATTTTGTGTACACAAGAATGAGACAATTTTTTCTGGATACCCAGAAAAGCCCCTCCTGGGACTTGTGAGGTGAAGAGCAGCTTTTGAGCAGTGTTTGGCAGGTGGGACACGTCCCCAAGCACCTGGAAATGCAGAGTAGTGCTCCCACTGCAGCCCCCACACCCCTTTGAAATGTGCAAATATCCTTGCCAGGGTACTCTAACCTGAAAGTGGCCAACTTGTTCACACTTTTCCACTCTTCTGACTCCTCTGGAGCTTGCTTTCTGACTTGGGCTGATTTTCTTCTTTCTTGCATATCTTGTCTGGCTTCTGACTCTTCCTCCTCTCTGGCTCTTTGGGCTTCCTCCTTTCTCTCATCTCTCTGTTCCACTTCTTCCCCATTCAGGACCTCATTTCCACTCTTTTCTCCTTCCCGAGGCTCAGCCTGTTGCAGAGTCCAATCCACAGAGCAATTTTCATGGAAAAAGTGGAGAAACTGGGTGAGCTTAGCATCCTCTTCCCCCAGTCCTGCCCTCTGCCCATGCTGTGCCACCTCCTCAGGCAGCCCTTGTCTCCTCCTGCCTTTGCTGTCCCTCGTGGCCATCAGGGCAGACTGAGCCACCACTCCATGTGCCAATTACGGGAGATGTGATCATGTCAGGTCATCCAGAAACCAGGGCTGTCTATTTATTATTTAAAGGGTCACAGCACTACCCCCAGGACTCCACAGCAAGCAATTTGCCAAACTGAAGTCTTGCTCTTTTTATTTTTGCCAAAATTCCCATGCTGGATCAGCATCCTGAGCTGGGGCATAGCTGGGAGAGGTTTCAACCACCCCTGCTCCCCGCCACCCACAGTCATGTGGGAATCTCCCAGCAGAGCTCCAGCCTTTCATCTGGTGAACAGTAGCAGGAAAAGGGATGCATTTAGCTACCTAATTACAGTCTGGAGGGTGAGCAAAGGGGTAGCACTGCCTCTTTAGCAGTGTTGCAGCCTGCTTTGTGTAGGCTGCCCAACCTCCACCTGCCCTTCTAGGCAAGTGCCAGGCTTCCTCCTCCAACAGAATGGAACTTTCCCTTTTGACAGCAGTTTTCTCCTTCCCTCCTTGGCCCACTCTGGGCATTTGTTCTCATGCTGTAATAGAGATAATAATTTTGCTGGCAAACCCATGCCTGAAATACAGAATTCAGCCTCTGAAATTCTTCGAGAGTAATTTTTTGTCCAAAAGTTACAAAGTAATAGAAGAAAGCAAATGTTAAAGTCAATAGTCACCCATGGTGCTGTTAGTCACACTCACAGTGATGCTGTGCAGTGCATTGCCCCAGCACCTGGAGTTTGTGCTTCTAGAAGGGGCAGCTCTGGGTTAATCAGCAGACACTTCTTTTCCTCTCAGATTATTTTCTTAAATAAATTTACTATCTTTATGCAAGCAAGATCCCATTTATACACACCCCCAAAATAAGACAATGAAGATACAACACTTTGAAGGAAGCATCCTATATTTAATCCCCTGCTGTCTCCTCATTTCAAGTTGAGTGTCTCCTGATAGCTGCTAGGAGCTCACTACACTCACAGAAACACAGAGTGGGTCAGGCTGGAAGGGACCACATGGGGTGATTGTGTCCAGCCTACTTGCTCAAGCAGGGCCATCCTGGAGCACATGGCACAGGATTGCATCCAGATGGTTCTTAAATATCTGCGGTGAGGGAGAATCCACAACCTCTCTGGGCAATCTGTTCCAGTGCTCAGTCACTCTTTTAATATGTGCATAGCTCTTAGGAAAATCAAATATGATTATAGAGAAGCAAAATGTTCTCTGTATCTTTGCAGTCACCCAAGGAAAGTGCTTTTGTCTATTTTCCCCTCCCTTTCTTTGGATCAGGGAGACATGGCATTTGCTGCAAGTGTTCATGCACTGTTACTCATCCAGGAGAATGACACACCAAAATTTTAAATTTTTACAGAGCTGCTTTCATCAATAATTTACTGCACAAATAAGCTCCTTGAGCACTGGTAATTAACAAGATCCTGAGATGGTAAGTGATGGGGCAGAGCAGCACTTTGCTTCATTATCAGCAGACACACTGCAGGTGGCATCAGCAAGGATGGATCCAGAGCCATGCTGTCACATTAGTAACCTTGTACAAACAGCCTAGAGCCAGAATCCAACTGCTGAAGCAGGAACTGGGTAGATCCTGCAGGAAAGGCAGCAGAATGAAAGCAGCAAAAGGGCTGGCCACAGCAGACATTTTTGTATTCTGTGCAGGAAACCTTTGGGAAGGGATTTGAGGAGAGCAGGAAGTAAGAGGGGCAATACTGAAAGTGATGGAAATTTGCTCAGCTCTCTTCCCCTTCCAAAGGCAGTCCCAGCAGGATTGTACAGGCATCTCCAAGTGACTGCAAAGCCCAGCCCTGACAGCTCCAGCTGCTGCTCCTGTTAGTGGTATCTCTCTGTCCCCTGCAGCAGAAGGTCCCAGCCAGACTTTAACTTTCTTTTAAACCCAGGTTGTATCCATCCCAGCCTTGGCTCCTTCTCTTGCTGATGCCCTGAGGTAGAGTTGCTGCCTTTACCTCTCTTTCCTGCACACCTGACTGCATCAAAGCCAGCTGTTGACAAGGCAGGGGCCCACACCAGCAGCATTTTAAGTATTAATGCCTATCTAAGCAGCCATCATAATAGAAGCATGCCATAGTTAATGTTTATATTAAGAATTTTCCCTCATTAGAAATAGGCAGCTTAAAATTCCAATTCTACCCTCAAATATCAATGTCTGCTCCTGTTCTTTCTCTCTCTCACCTGATACTGCTTTCTTGACAGTAAATAAATAATTGGCTGAAGAAAGAGATGGCATTTCTTTATTCAGACAGATTTGGCTTATGGAAATACGTTGTTCATGTCGTGCACGCTCAGGTCCTGCACACAGCCTCAGCATTGTCATTCCCCAAAAGACAGCTCATGTCACTGTGTCCTCTCAGAAATCCAGCCTGACTCAGAAGACAAAGCAGCCAACATTCATGGACAGAAATTTCCTCCAGTTAGTCGTTTCTCTTATGCCTGTCTAGCTGCATCTGCTGCCAGAGGATTCACATTCTCAGTAGCTTTTCTTTTCTTCAGACAATCCTGTAGGCTCCAGCATCCCAGCTTCTCTTCCTCAGTGTTACCTCCTGCCCATCAACACATTCTTTTATTTTCTCCTCCATCACTTGGAGGCTGAGCTCAGTCAGGGAAAACAGAGCTTCACCTCAGCTCCACACTTGGTGGGTTCACTGTTTGCTTGTGGCCTGACCGACACAGGCAAGGGTCTGGGAATGGCTTGCCTGAGCAGCAACTCCCCTTTTGGGAAGCTTATACTATGAAAATGAGAGGTTTGATTCCTCTGTCAGATCAGAACTGCTCATGGCAGAGCCAATGAGGGCTATGTGGAGTTAGAACTGCAGAGCAATTTGGATATACTTTTGGCTTATACTCCATCTTCCATCTGAACAGCCAGCCATGTAATTCAGCATGCCAAACCCATGGTTTTTTCACACATTCCTGGTAATTAGGTTCTCCCAATCAGCCCATGACAGCTCTTTGTCTGGCTGTCTGGCTCCTCTTTGCCAAGTCCTATTCACAGAAGAGACATTTAGGAGTTGAGGGATGCATGGTGTAGCATTCATCACACATTTCCTTTCCAGAAGCTCTTTGCAGGCTTGAAGTGAGGCTGAGCCCTTGCACTCTCTGATGCATTTACCACGAGAGACAATTCACAGGAACATGTAGTGACAAGACAAGGGAGAGTGGTTTAAAACGGAAAGAGAGCAGGTTCGGACTAGATATTAGGAAGAAATTATTTACTGCGAGGGTAGTGAGGCACCAGAACAGGTTTCCCAGAGAAGCTGTAGATGTCCCATCCCTGGAAGTGTTTAAGGCCAGGCTGGATGGAGCTCAGAGCAACATGGTCTAGTATAAAGTATCCCTGCCCATGGAGGGGGTTGGAATGAGATGATTTTTAAGGCCCCTCCCCAGCCAAGCCATTCTATGTTCACAAAGCTTGTGTTATTTGTATCCCCTCCTTTAGCAGATTACACAGATTTTCTTGTACTCATCTATTTGATATGTACCTATTGCATACACTTCTGGTGTAAACTCCTGTGGTGTAGCTCATCATTTCCTGGGTTTATGGAGCCACTAGCTCAGTGAGAACCTGCTCCAAATTCAGGGCTCCCACCTGTCACAGCAGCTACTATCAACAGGAACACGTCAATAGTGAAAGCAAAAGAATGATGCCCTGCTTGGTGTTTTTTCAGCATGTACTCTATCTGCATCTATGAAAAACACAGGTGGAAACTAAATTAGGGGAAGAGGAGAACTGTGATATAAAACACAATCCCAAAAGATTCATTTTCAGGTGACAACAATGCTCATGCTGTGAGACTGCAGAAAACAATTGGTTTTGCCAGAAGAGGAGTCGGTGATTTCTAAAATGTTAGTAATCTAACACACTGTGTAACTCAGAACAATATGCATGTAGCTCCAATCCCTACAATCAAAAAACAGCTTGTCTCATCCAGGCTCCAGCATGCAGAAAAAGGAAACCCAAACATCCCTGAGGCACACTTGGGCAGAGATTACAACTGGCAGCACACCTACAATCCCTGTCTCCTGTAAATCATGTCCGTGAGCATCCTTACAAAATTGTTTGATGGACCTGTGATCCATATTCCAGGTCATATGTGAGGCCATCCTGTAGCACAATGGGACAGCTGGTCAGCATAGCTGAGCTTGGATCAGTGAGGGGTCCCTGGTTCATGTATGACAGGGATCTTTTTGTTATCTTTTGCAGCCACAGAGTGAGAATTATTTCTCCTAACACACCAGCAGCGGGGGAGGAGGCAGAGGAAGGCTGTACGTGACTGCCACATTGAGTTGTTAGCATGAAATTCATGCATAAGACTACAAGCTGGCCAAAAATCCTTCAGTCCTAAGCTGTTGTCATATAGGCTGGAATTTGTGTCGTGTCCACACAGAAGCCAGGTACCAGAGACTGCTGTAAGCACAACTGGGTGGTGCCAGGAGCTTTATTTTGTCTTTGACAGTCTGTATTGCTCCACTGCCTGAGATGTTACAAAGAGCTTACAAAAAAAAAAACCCAAAAAACAAAAAAACAAGGCAAGACAGGAGGGAAAAAGTAAGGGAGAAGAAAGCTGGTCCAATATTAAACTTGTTAGAGTTATGAAGTTAACCAAATAGCACAAAAGCCCAGAAGCATCTGCTATGAACTGTATTTGTCTGCTGCTGCAGTGCTTCAGCAGAAGTAATGGCGTGGTAGGGTGAGGAGAACACTCCCGATCAAGTTAAGCACTGGAGAGCAATTTCTTGTCCTGTACACATCAGAAATCCTTGCAGATTTAGGATTTTGAGGAACAGAAAAAGCTACTTGCAAAGTCTCTTCATACTTTTCTTCTGTCCCTGTGCACCACTCTTCATTTCACAGCTCTTCAGTGTGGTCATATGCAGCAAAATGTTTCCATCTGAATAATTTACAAGCTAAAAAGCACTTCTTAAAAGCACTTAAGAAGGGTATAACAACATTTGCAGAGATACAGATGCAAAGATGGTTTTCACCTGGCCATTGCAAAGTACTTTTTTTTTGGAACTTATTGCCATAGGAAGGTACATCTTCCCATGAATAACTACTTTGAATGTAGATCAGTTTAGTGAAATATGAAGGGTATTTTATGCTTTGTTTGGACCTCCAAATCTGCCTTGCTATTTGCTTAAATCTTCAGAACACGGGAGAAATAGGTGGCAAAATGTAAAATAAGTTCAGATCAAGCAGGCAACACTCGTGATAACTTCCAGTAAATGGCAGTAGAATTAGGGGTACTAGGGGAGACACACTGCTGCTGCCCAAATGATCAAAAAAACACACTCTTATTGGGACAAGTAGCACCAGGTGGAGTCTTTTATGTTTGGGTTTTTTTTTTTTTTTTTTGGGGGGTTTTTTTGGGGGGTTTTTTGTGGTTTAATTTTTTTTTACTGTAACAATTTTAAATGCAAGAAAAAAAAACCAATAGGCAATACATGTGGGTTTAGGATACTTTTAAAATTTTATTTAGACATTTTTAAAGAATACTAATGCTTGCTTAAAATTATTTTCTCTGTAGACTTCATACCATGGGAGGTAGAGTAATAGAGATCAGTTAAGCAAAACATCATCAGTACTGCTATCAGCTATTGCTTTGGAAGAGAATATTTTTCTGGGTTTGAGTGAGTGTGTGTTTTTGCCTTTTTTTTTTTAAGGGGTGTAAATTTTATGGAAAAGGAAAAAAACCCCATATAATTAAGTTTCTGTTACCTAAAACATCCCTCAGCCAAACTCATACAAAAAAATGGAAAGGTTTAAAAAATAATGTAAAGTTGCAAAATTATTCTTTCCAATTGTTAATACAAGAGCTAAATAGATGAAAGAAAGGCTTTTGATGAAGCTGTTTTCCAGCTTTATCCACGAGCCCTTGAAAATCTTGACAATACTGTTAATTTTTGTTTCCAGCTCTCAGGATGTTCTTGTGATTATACATGTAATGCATTTGATATTTACCCTTTAGTATCAAAGGAAAACAGAAAAAACTCCACTTCTTCCATTAGAAAGCAAGTTCTTTGTCCTTGTACCTAGAAGGAAAAATCTTTAAGCATGATCCAGATTACTTAAAAAGAAAATAGATTTTCAGAATAAGTTATTTGGAAGAAATTATTTTTGATCCAATATTATGATTTCTGTTACCTAATTCATGTTGTAGAACAGCTGCCACTGTCAGTACCAAATTTATTTTTAGATAATCCAATAATTCTTTCCAAAAAAAAGATCAGCTGAAATGAGTGAAGTGTAAGAAAACTTTCTCCTTGTCCCCTCTCAACAAACAAGATGCAAAAATGAATCAAATAAGCAATGCTTTAAATGTAAAAGATAACAGGCAGAAGAAAAGGCTTGATGGCTGAGGCAATCTAATATAATCCTATCTGTTGTGTTTTACTTGTAGCTTATAGCTCACTCTGAAAAGAGCTTCTAACTATTTCTCTGTATCACTCCTGCACAGACTGTTATTAAAGCCAAACAGAACAAAACTGCAGAAAAAAGCCTGTAAAAATGCCAATAACTAAAACAGTCTGCTACTCTCACTTTGAAACAAATTACAGCGATAATTTCATGTGCTGTATCATTTGTTCACCATTTCCCAGCAATGTACAAGCTTATCATGATAAGCAGTGATTATTATAATGGTATGCTTTATAAGAAAGAGTAAAAATAAAGATTCTTGCCCATAAAATACTGATGTGGTGCTACGTCTACGCCTTTCACTGACCAACCTGTAAAAGCGCAACTGAAAAAACACACATTTCCTGTGCAACACTTCCAGACTCTCATTTCCAGTAATTCCTCAATGGTTCTCTGTAAGACCAATTTCTCAATGCAAGGAAATTTTAGTGGCAAGACCAAACCCCAAAATAACCTAGATTCTTGGAAAAATCATCCAGAGAATGATATTCCTCCTAATGAGACTTTTTTTTTTAATTGCTGTTGAATGGTTGTAGAATATTGACTCCTTTAAGAAGAGGACTGTATTAATGGGCATGGGGTTACTCAACAGTGAAACTGAACCTGTAAAAGCTCTGCTAATGATGACTCACACTTCTTGATGTGAGACTGTGGCTTTCAGGAATTAAAGCATCAATGGAGGCTGTTGCCTTGTGCCTGCAGATAAGCGATTGCATGTCCAGGTCTCCTCAAGGAGCACTCTGAGCTCCAGGATCCAGAAGTGCCTTTAAGGCCTGGATGCCCGTCACAGTTACACCCTGGATGCAACCTGGAATGAGTTGTATTGTCTGATGTGTTCTGGCCAAAGGCAGAAGCTCACCTGACTTTGGTGATGGGAGACCCTGACCTCCTGCTCTTCCTCCCCACTGTGTGACGTGAGGAAATGAAATCTATTTAAAAAGTTATTTACAACTTGTTGTAGGTTAAAACAGCTGGCCTGACGCAGCTCTGTGTAACTGCTGCACTAATGATGGCAGATTTAAAACACAGCCTGCCAGCTTCCCTTCTTTACCACTGCTAACAGAAGCAATTTTTCAGGACACAAAGGTGCCACTGCAGAACATGGAACATAGAAGAGGAAGCTGGGATGGGTGGTGAAGCACAAATTGCATGTACATTTGCACTAGTAGAAAATTCCTCTGACCATGCTATTTCTACCCAGCTGCCAAGGACAGGATCCAGACAAGGGAAGGCAAGGAATGATTGTTCCCTTTGAGACCTCATGATATCATTGCTTGCAAGGAACTGCTGCTGTGCTCATACCATAAAGACACAGATATAATGCCTTTTTATCTAAACTTGTACACCACAAATCACATCTATGAAAAAAAAGCAGTCTGAAGAGCAAGTGAAAATAGCAATTATAGGTTTAATATAAAAGCATTTGAATATTTCATGACGGATTGAGGAAAACAAATCAACCTACCCCTCTCCAAACAACTCTGTCTCTCTCGGCAGGATCCTAATGCCAGACATGAGTGATGAAGTACACATTTAGGGGCCGGATTTTCAGAAATACTAAGAAGCCACAGATTCCATTAAGTCAGAGGTATGTAACAGCTTTGAAGATTAAGCTACTTGTATTTAAGTGCTTTAATGGATATTTAGCAACCTAACTTCATGAAACAAACTTTGAAGGTTTCATTTACATGCCAAGGGCAAACTATCCCAGTTTCAGGAAGAGAAAAGCCTGAGCAGAAAGATAATAAAGGTCTGACCTGAGCAGATGGTGTGGCCAGTACAGGGCCCTCGGCTGCCCCCAGGCATGGGGCTGCCTGCATGCAAGTGTGCAGCTGCAGGATGCAAATGGATAACCAGGAGAAGGGGCAGGAGAGCAGCTTGTCATCAGAGAAACAGGGACAGCCCTGGATCCCTGAGCAGGTTGCAGCAGAGGTGCTCTGTTTCCCTCTACTGGTAAAATTTCAAGTGATCTTTTAAAAATGATTTCTGCAGGAGGTTTTCTGCTGGAAGTGTCCCAGGGCCACCATGGACTGTTTTGCTTGTGAGCCCCACTCAGACTTCTGTTCTTTCTGAAATTCCCCCTTGGCTGGTGTCCTTTGCTGAGCTCTCTCTTACAGCCATGCCTGTTTAATGTTGTTGGCTTCAACAGGATTGGGCAGGAGTTTAAATTACTGAGAAATATTTCAAGGTGATTTATGGATCTTTGGAAAGGCTTCATTGATTTCTCTAGCTTGAAAGCCATTCCACAACACTGAAAATATTCTAGTCAACTTAACAAGTCTTCTAATGAATTGCTGCTCTTTGGTTGTGTTCAGAAGCCAGAACAGAGGTTCTGTTGTTGGAAAGCCTCAAGATTATGAGGTGGTAAGAAGATGCAGTAATTGTACACTGAGTGCATTATCCAGGTATTTCAATTGCTCAGCTAAACCACATGGCCTGCAGCTGGCTCCAGTAAGACTTCATGCATGATCCCCTATTTGCAGCTGCCAGAGAAAACATCAGTGCTCACATCCATTAGTGGCCTCTGGAAGTGTGCAAAATTAATTTGAGAAGGAGTTTTCTGAGCTTTCACAGAAAGCATCTTAAAGAGGTGTGGGTTTCCCATCTTACAAACTTCTGCTGCCTGAGACTTCCAGGATTGTTGCTTCCCTTCCACACAATCTCCCTGATGCCAGAGGTTTCCCATGTACTATCCAAGCAAGTGCAATTTTGGTCTGTGGTAGCAGTAGCAAGGGTGATGTTTTAAACTGAGAATACACTTCAGATGTAAGCTTCATTTTGTAACAAGAACAAATGGAGAATTTTAACTCCAGGAAAACTCACTTATGGCTAAATTTACTCAGACAGAGAAGTGCCAATACTGTTCTTGAAACATCCAACCATTCATGCTCAAGTACTGCAATTTAGTGTGACTGATAGACTGATTGAGCTACTGGACATGTCTTGACAGTATGTTTTAACCAGCTTTGGTTTGGCAAACTGGCAGGTGCCTTGAGTAAAACTGTAGGTAATGCCCTATCACCTCGTGGGTCTTGTGGGGAGAAGGAATTTAAATTACAGTTGAAGAAAATTATGGGAGAAGAAGAGGAAATTGAGTGCTCTGGGGCCAAATTAATCTGCAAATGCCTAAATACCTAATTACAACTTTCCTGATCATTCATGAACATGTTTCTCTTACGGCAGCAGTTGGAGTTTTTTAGAGATAGCTTTTGTGTGCACGTTGAAATGTTAAATGTTAAAAATGTATCATAGGTTTTAGGTTCCACTGACTCTTCTAGTTTTCACATCAAAAAATTTGTAATGAATTTTGTCTGCTTGCATAGCTGCCAGCACCCCACTTCTGAGCACACACGTGTGCACTGCCAATGTAGCCAAGAAAGTGAGCACTTCACTGAAGCACTGAACCCTGTGCAAGCTGTGCTGGAAAGTTGTTAACACTGTGTATTAGCCCTGCAACTTCAGTATGTGGTAGAGAAGGAACTTGACAGAAAATAACTGCTTAAATCAGCCTAATCTCTACTGCTGAAGATAATGGGATTCCAGTGACATTACTCTGAGATTAGCTGGAAGATCATGACTGCCTGCAATAACTGTGGGCATAATTTAGCTTCCTTCTGCACTGTTGTTAATGTGCAAGAAAGCGTGAGCTCAGATGGGTGAGCTGATCTCTGCTTGATTTGCAGGAGAAGCCATTAGAAGAAAAAAACAATGATTTCATAGTAAACTGAGCACAATTAACAGGCATTTGGGGACAATAGACATTTTTCCAGAGACACTTCTGAAAGCAGAAAGGGCCACAATGGCAAAATCACATGATTTAAAAATTCTCTAGGGAGCACAGTGTGAGAAAGAATGGTTCTTTTTGTTAACCCTCTGTAAATGACAAGAAAATGGGCAATTTCAGATCTCATTGCAATTTGGAAATGAGAAAGCTGAGTGATGCCGGATCATACACCTCATTACTCATAAATTCTCAGTATTCTATAATATATTTTGCTTGGCTGGAAGCCTCCATTTTTGTGCTTTTTCCCCACTGTGATGTTAATGAACATGAATGCTTTAATAATGGCAGAAGGACTGTTATCTTCTTGTCTGATTCTGCTCCTTTTGGGGGTCAAATATTTGCACAATTTGATCAAGCCCTATATAATGAAAGGGGGAAAGGAGACATTAAGTCTTTTCCATTTAACATGATCTGATCCCAAACATGCCTATGTAGAGTATCCAGAGCAGGAATCCCTGATGAGAAGTGTGAGACAATGGTACTTTGAATACACATGCAGTAGTTTATAAGTTGGTTTTTTTTTTTTCTCCACCCTTTCCTCTTTAAGCTTTTGTGTTTTGGTGCCTGGCACCTCCATTGAATTATGCAGATTTCTATTAGAACAGGAAAATGACAATTTGCAGTTAAAACTTGTCACAGGACATCAAGACTTGGTGGGTGGATATGACAAGTCATGTGGTCTTGCTCTGAGTTTTGCACTGATTTTCCATCTCTCTGTTGTCTCTGTGTCTGGAGAAAGGCAGGATTACCTAACCCTGTCTGTGAGGTGCCTGGTGCTTATGGGGAGAAAACAGGGAATAGGAGCTAATATTCTCCATTTGTCAGTAACAGTAGAACCATAAAATGAACCAAATGAAGGAATTCTGTGCCCAAGAACTTGAAGGCCTCTTCCATCATGAAGAGTAGGGCAAAACTCTTAGTGTCTTTCATTGTTTGCTATTGGACCTAAACTACAGAATGTAAAAAAAAAAAAAAAAACAAACTACTTTAAAAATTGGACACAATATGATTCACTAACTTCACTCTTAACTAAGAAAAAAATGTGGGGGTCTATGTGTGAGACAGGAATCTCAGTTCTTATTACAGCTGATGGAGATCACTTGGTACCATCAGCATAGTCTAGACAGTGATTCAAATGGCCACAACTGCAACCTGCCTTTTTTGCCAGGCAGGTTTTTTGGGTGAGTGCTTGGTGCTGCTGTCAATTACTGATGAAAGAACACAATGGACTTTGGTTCAGGACAGGCAGCAGATGTCCTACAGTCAATATCTGCTCATTTGATGAGGTAATCTTTTTAATTTCAGCCTGGTACGTGATCTAATTATTCTTACACCTTTTAGTCACAATTTCATTTAGTCCATGTTTTCCTCTCCTGCCAATGAAAGTTTCACATAGGACAGCAGAGATCTTGCTGAATTTTAGATGTGTAACTTATGTATCTTATGTGTCTCCCTTACTCACAAGACCTATCACACAGAAGACATGTGTATTAATTTGACAGATTGCCCTTGACAAATTCATTTTATCTCTTACTCATTTTCATGTTTACAAATTGTTAATTTGTTCCAGAATTTTTTTTTCTGCCAGAATTCAAAGTTTAAAAAACCTTATCCAATTGTGCTGACTTTATCTGGGGCTGAGTTAATTTTCTTCACAGCATCTGGTATGGAGCTGTTTTGGTTTTGTGCTAGAAAGAGAGTTGATAACATAGGGATGTCTTAGTTATTGCTGAGCAGGGCTTACACAGCATCCAGGTCTTTTCTGCTCCTCATCCCACCCTGCCAGCGATTGGGCTGGGAGTGCACAATGGGTTGGGAAAGGACACAGCTGACCCCAGCTGACCAAAGGGATATCCTAGAACATGTGGCATCATGCTTAGCATATAAGGCTGGGACAAGATGAAGGAAGGGGAGGATGTTAAGGGTCATGGCTCTTGTCTTCCTAAGTCATTGTGATGGAGCCCAGCTTTCCTGGAGATGACTGAACACCTCCCTGACCATGGAAAGCAGTGAATTAACTCCTTGTTTTGCCTTGGTTTGCTTACATGCACAGTTTTTGCTTTATCTAATAAACTGTCTTCATCTCAACCCATCAGATTTTATCACTTTTACCATTCCCTCCCTCCATTCCACTGTGGGAGTGAGTGAGCAGCTACTGGGGCTTAGGTGCTGGCTGTGGTTAAACCATGACCCTTATAATTCTATGGTCCTTTTTCTTATCTTTTTTCTCTCAATGACAAACTTGTATAGATCAGGAGCTACCCTACTGAATAAAAATAAATATTCTGTTATAAAACCTGTGTAAGATTAGGGGAAGCCAAGGCCATTTTCTTAAGGAACTGGCTGTGCATGCACCCTATCATAATTACAAAAACTGAAAAAACTTCATATGAAAAGCAATTTACTGAAAAATCATGATCTGGAATATTTTACAAGAAGCTTTAACATAAATGAATTTGCTATATAACGTGTTAGGAGCAACAAGAAAATGCATAAGTTCAGCTGGCTGCTATCCTACAGGGAATCCTGTAATGTTTTTAACAGAATCAATGTGAATATAAAGTGCTGGAAGAACAAACCACAATTGGGCTTTCTTTGCAAGCCATTTTGCACCATTTAATCTTCCAGTTAAAAACCCATACAGTTTTATTCACACAAATTGTATGATGTACCAACAACAAGCTAACTGCTAGAAATACTCTGCTTATATAATGTAAATTGAATTTGTGCTAACATCACAGTTCGGTCCCATGGTGTTTTTGAGACCAACCATTCCAAGATGGTGCAAAGTACAAGAGGCTGGGTGTTTTTACACCCTAACTTTGATGGATATTCTGTCTTTTACAATTATCTGTGGTTTGAGTAAAACAGCTCAATGTTTAGGAATATGAGGTCTTTGGGGCAAAAGTTCCATTTCCTCCTTTGCACAATGGGTCACGGGAACAGGAGGGACTTCTGAGTGTTGTTGTCATCATAGTGGGGGGAAAAGCCTGGCCCCCTTCAAGGGGATTCCCTCTACTCCTCTTGCTCAGAGCAGCCTCACAGGCATCACTCACTGGGGTGTATAAACACACAGAATGCTGTGTGTTTTCATCTTGGTAGGATCTACGAGAGAGATGTTTCTGTGTTAATTTTTCATAAGGGAAGGCTAAAAAACAACATTCTCCAGCTCTGGAGCTCTCTCGTGTGGGTGAGACTGCAGCAGTTTTTGTTCACGTATTGCTCCTGCAGAGTTCTCACTACATAGCAGCATGCTGATAACTTTTTGCAGGTGTATGTGAGAAAGGACAGATTCTTTGAACATTGAGGAAGATTTTGTTTATATTGAATATTACAAACCACGCTCTTATATGTTTATCATTGTCAACTCATCTTGGGGGAGAAATATCACGAAATAAAATATAAGGATATAAAGAAAATATTCTCTTTTTTTTTTTTTCAGACCACAGGAATTTGTCACCATGGAGATCCTCCTGTTTTCTTCAAGAGTGATTCAAATCTTACAGATGGAGCATATGTGACTGCAGCAAAACAAAATCACCAAGAATTCACATTAAATATTTCAGAAAGAGGATTTGAACACCAACCAACATCCACAGACTGTTCGTACAGAAAAAATTGTGCTTCCAATTTTTTCTTTCTGATGTTAAATAACTGAAAATTTTCTTTCTAAGCATAGCTGGATTTTAAGGAACTAGTGATACATGAGATGAAGGCTGGGGTACTTCACTATTATGTTGTGGTTTTATACAAAGAACTACTCTTTCTAAGAACTAAAGTACCTTAAGGACATAATGAAGCTAAAACTCCTTGAAAAGCTTGATTTCTTTATTACTTATGTAAGCAGAGTTCTTAACTGAAGGCAACCAAACCGTGCAAGAGAGGGGGCCAAGAGCAGGACAAGGTGGTTTGTCCCCAAGCCCCTGGCTGCCCCTGCAGCAGCTGGAAGCACATGGAAGCTGGAGTGGGCTCAGCTCCAAAGCACTGACAGCTCCAAAGTTATGTCCTGACGGCCAAGAGCAAATCTGCAACTCCAGGAGCACCTCTGGGAAAGAAGAAACACTGGCTGTGTTCCTATTGTCCTGCCTCCTGCAGCGTATCAGACTGCGCCGTCCCACTTTAGTCACTGCTCAGCCTGCAGAAATGTATTTTTAAATGAGCATGGAAGGCATTGCAATGACAACCAAGGACAAACTAAATTAGTCTGAAAATGCATGACAGACTTTCTCCCTGGCCTGCCTTTCTGCTGTGCTGCCCACCTGACCTTCTGGTCTGTGGCTGAGGTAGAGCTGAGCCCTCCCCTTCATTACTTCATTACTCCACCAGTATTGCTGTGATGCCAAGATGGGGCTTGGCTCTGGCTTGGCTCTGGCTCTGGCACTACTTTCAGTAATGCCACAGGGAAATGAGGGGAGCACAGGGAAAGTGCTGCTCAATGCAGCGCAGAAAAGAGCCCACTGTGCCTTCCAGGTCAGAACTGCTGTTCTTAATCAGATTCCTGAAGAGAGGAACATCCTTCCTGTCAAAATCATGATGTGTTGGTGGAGAGGGGGAGAAAATGCAGTCACACAATGTTAATTAGAGCAGTGCTGCAGCTCTAAGAGTCGGGGTTTAAATGGCCCAATAATGAATCAAAACTCCTGCAGCTATATAGCAAAAGGAATAGAGGCAGTGTCCACCCACCCTGCTGAGAGGGCACACTTCACACCTGATGGAGTTTGCTCTCAGCCTCTGCAATTTCATGCCAGAAGAGCCATCTCTTGTCCTTCCACAACACATCAGAAGATTGGTTGAAGCATAAAGTCAAATGAAATACCCTCATGTGCTCAGGATAGTCTAATAGAAGGGAAACTGGGTATTTAGCGTTAATCAGGATCAGATTTGTCCTGCTGGACCTTGTGGCGTTAATCAGTGTAGAGCTGCAAGAATAATAGCAAGATCTACTGTCCCTCTTCTAGGGGAAACCTGGGCAAATCCATGGTTCATGGAGCTAGGCAGCCTCACAATGAAAAGAAGAGTGTAGGGCACCATTCAAGTGGGACAGGCTTTTCTGCAATGGCTTTACCTCAGGAATATCCAGGACACAGCCCAGACGCTGAGATAAGGCTCTGCTTGGGCTTTCTCCCTCTTTTTCCTCGGTTATTTTGATAATAATGCAAAGGAAAGGTTCAAGATATTTCCATTATCAGTGACCAAAATAACTGTTTAGAGAAACTGAATGCCTTTGAATTCACAGTGTTACAAACAATCTACTGAGGACAATGCAGGAAACCTGAGCTGAAAACTTAGCAGCATTTGTACTTAGCATACATACATCTTGGAAAATGTGAACAAAAAAATCATTGCAGTTAAGAGATTTTTTATTAAATTCATCAGACCAAATGAATGCTTTCTCTATTTTCAAGAGGCCACCTTCATGGAAGTCAGTAATCAGGTTGTACTGGACATGGTGAGTGAAACCACTTAACATCTCTTTCATGAGCCCAAGATTTTTTTGCGTTTTGCTCATTGGGTTGAAATACTTCAATTTAAAAAAAGTATCAACACAACAGTTTTATCTGACATGTAGTAAAAGCGTTTAAGAGAGAATATAGTGTTTCTTTTACTGGAGATGGGCCTCCTTACAATCAGTTTGCATATGTTTGTTTGTGTTGATGATACTCCCTGGTCTGCTGCATCCAGTGCTCTGCCCCTGCAGGCACAGAAATGCACTGTCTACAGCAAGGTCACCTGCAGGAATACTTTGAAAAGATTTGCATGAGCTAGGTTCAAAATTACTTAACCTACTTTTTCTCACTCCCTTTTCTGAAAAATTATTACAGGATCTGTCTTCTGCCCTCTGATATCTAGCCAGGATTCTCTGGCAGACAGTTTCCCATTTAGAAGAGCCTTTCTCTCTCTTTGTATTTATACCCTGTACTTGTTTCATTTCAGATGTTCCCTGAAGCTGATCTGTGGGAATTGTACACTGTATTCCAGATAGTTTCCCAACACAGGCCTATAAAGGAGTGTCAGTTTTGGATGCTATACATGGGTAGTCTCTAGTCTTTATCCTGTACTGATTGTAAGTAGCTCCCTTTGCTCTAGGAGCTTTTTGCCATATTTTTTATTGTTTTGTTGTTCTGTTTTTAACTCACTTTGATATTTGTCAATGCTTACTTCTTCCCAGTACTTCTTAACCAAGAAGAAATGGCAAGTTTTGTTGTCCATGTCTTCCTTTCACTCTCAATAGGCTCTTTCCTTGTTCCTGGTGGTTGTTTTTAAAATTATAATTTTTCATCCTGTTGACCATGGTGACCTTCCTTCTGCTTAGAACAAAAACTCATCATAGTTGATGCACACAATTTTTATTTTTTTAAAGATACTGACAGTCTTTTCCACCGTCAAGACCTTTAGTTCTTAAAAGCATTAATTATCTCCTCATTTTATCAAAATTTATCCTTTTTGTTTCTAGGCCACTAAGATCCTCAGCACTTTCTTGTGCTGTAGCCATGCCATTTCCCAGTTTTCCACCTCTGAGTGCAGCTTATCAATAAAAAGCCACAATCGTGGTGATCAATCTTAGCTGCTGAACCTGATGTTGAAGACAAAACCATGCATAAGCATTTAATTAATTCATGAAATGTTTTGGTTTTAGAGCTCCTTAGGGCATGAAGAGTGTGAGGCATCTTCCAATCTCTTCCGCTGGCTAACTTATATTAAAATTCCTGGCGAGCACGGTGTTCATTAGCAAGCTACAACAGGTGAGCCACAGGAGAGAGGTGTATGAACAGGAGAGAGCGTTGTGAGCACAGGCAGGGTGGGAACTGGCTTGGGGTCAGCAGCAGTGAGGTGCACACATGGGCTGGGGTGGGAACTTTGGCTGCTGGAGCGTAGGCAGCAGGGATGAGAGATGCAGACCAGCAGTACAGGAAGGCTGATGTCTGTGCACTGAGGCTGCTGAATCACGGTTCCCATGAAAATCTTCCAATAAGAAGTGTGTCCATGGGATCTAGACAGCCTTGTGATGGGGAAGTGCAGACACAGACACATAAGGGGCTGTCTTCTTCCTCTCACACCCTGCCCCCAGATATTCCCATGGAGCATGCAGCTCTCAAAGCTCTGCTGCTCCTAAGCTGACTTGAAAGACAGAATTTTGGGTGTTTTCCTACTGACAGTATGCAAAAGGGGCTGAGGAAGGGGAGGCAGAAATCCCCACAGTCCATGGCTGCTTTAGGCTGGAGCTGTACCAGTGAAGCCAGGGCACTGAGAGTTGGGAGGCCCTGGGTGTTTCAGGACCTGTGCTGGCAGGTGGGTCTGGGGTGGCAGGGACCTCCCTGCCCAGGGCCCTTCAGCTCCTGGAGACACCGAGCTGGGTGTTTCCCAGCAGCATCTGTCAGCAGGAGGGCACTGCCTTGGGAAATGTCTGTCTGGTTCCCTCCCTTTTGCAGATGCCGTCTGTGTGTCCCATATCCCAACCCAGCCGCGACCAGGCTGCCCCAAGATTCCTGTCACCTGTGGCTGAGGCTCGTGCACGGCCGGTCCCTGGAGGAGCCCGTACTGGTGGCACTGTGTGACCACGCACTCCCTGGGGGCTGTTTTCAGGACAAGCTGCAGCTCCCTCTCCACTGCCGGGGCTCTCGGCTCCCTGGGTGGGCGGCAGTGACAGCTGTGCTGCCTGAGTCATTCCCTGTGGGCATCAGCTGGGCTCTGCAGGCCTGCTGGCACCGCCGAGCCCGCACAGAGCAGCAGCCAGCCCTGGTGAGGACCACAGAGGTGGGGTTCCAGCTAAGGAGGTGCCAGTGGATCCTGCTGCCGTTCTGAGAAGGGGCTGGCTGGATCCTGCTGCAGGCAGAGCTGCAGGAGGGTCCACAGCTAGGCTGGGCACACGGGGAGTGTGGCTGCTCTTGGGAAAGGTGGATGTAGCCACAGTTAATGAGAGTCAACAGGTACTGAGGAGTGGCTGTGTTCTGAGTGATGGGCAAGGCGTGAAATAAGGACAGTTTGCACCACACAGATCATTTTCAGCCAGGACTAGAGCCTAAAAGACCTGCTGATAATCAAACCAAATGTTCAGCATAGCTGTCAAAGAAAAAACACAGGGTACCATTAGGAGAAAGCAATGAAACAGTTCATCAGTGTGGGGAGAGTCTCTGCCAGTGACTTATTTTCATACCATGATCAGACTTTTAAAAACCCTGTAGAATTAAACCAGCACTTGGAGCTGCCCTCTTGAGACTTTATTTGAATGTAATATATTTCAATTATTGTGTATTTGAAGTTCCCGTGCTAATGTACAATCCGTGCAGACTTATAATGTGTGTTGGTTGAAATCTGAGCTAAATTAATATAATCTTTTCATTAAAAAAAAAAAAGAAAGAGATAATCTACTTGGCTGCAAGTGCCTCAAGGAATATTGAGCAGAAAAGAGACAGAATAACTGGGGAGTGATTTGAAAGCAGTCCTTACGGCCAATTGCTCAGAGCTAGTGCCAGGAAATAAGGGAAACCTTCTTTTATTAAACATGATTGCTGTGACCTTCTCTGGTTAACCTACAGAGGGGAAAATGAGCTATGCACTGTGCATGATTTGTTGTTCTTACAGCTGGGCTGCAATTCAGTGACCCTGGAATGTTTGTTTTGATTTATTTTTGCCTCATTTTTGCTCAAAAGAGTGAAACACCTTCCAGGGCTGCACGTTTCTCTTTGAGTACTATGACTGCATACCCATTTCTCTTTGAGTACCATGACTGGGACTGTAAGCCCTGCTGCCACCTTCATCACTGCCATGCATATCCCTGGCTCCCTCCTTCCAGGTACAGACAGACAGGCCCTGAGATGGTCACTGGGCACTGTCCTCCTCTCTGGGCAGAGTTGGGAGGTGTATCTGGCCCTTGAGGGAGGGCTGGTAAGGTCAGCTTTCTCTCACCCTTCTTCTGAGGCAAGCACCACTAGTGCTCCCCTAGGGATTGCATAAATGAGATGGAGAGCAGCAATGTGACGTACTGATGGGCAGCAGAGTCAGGGAGGCCCCTCTGTGCCTGGGATAATCATGGACAGAGCTCCAGAAAGGTCCCTCGGTGGGGCACCACAGGGAACAAAACACAGGCCAGCAGTAAGAGAGGAAGGACAAGGACAGTGCAGTCATGGGAGTGCTTGTGTGTTCTTGTCAGCCTCAGAGGTTTCTTGCAGAGGTACACTAATGTCTGCAGCAAAATCAAGAGTGTAAGAAAATTCCCACAGATTCCAGACTCGGTGAGCTAATTATGGATTAGGTCATTTTCTATGTGCCTTCCAAGATGACTGCACATACCTAATTAAGTTGCCTGGTGTATTTTGTTTAGCCCAAACGGTGATGGAGGAGGAAGGTTATTGGTCTGGTGTCTGGGGTATTGGCAGGGTTGACTTTTATGTGGACTGGAATTAAGCAGGCTCTCAGTTTCCAAGGAATAAAGTTAAGAACAAGGCTTATTCACACAATTACTTTAAGGAACAGTGAAATCACAGAAAACATTTTCTGAAATCATAAGATTCCACTGATTCATCTTTCTGTGTCATTCCTTAGCTTCGGCTCTCACTTCAGGAAAAATATGCATTTGACTTAATTTTAAAACAAGGTTATTTAAAGAATACAACAGTCAGAACGTTTGAGGATGGAAGGCACCTGGAGATTATCTAGCTTAAGCCCTTGCCTTGCTCAGGCAAGGCCACCTTGAGGTGGCTGCCCAGGACCACTTCCAGATGGATTTTGAATACCTCCAGGGACAGTGACTACATTACCTCTCAGAGCAACCTGTTCCAGTGCTGGATCACTTGTAGGGTAAAAAATGTATTTTCTATATTTCCAGTTGTTCAAATTACCCTCCAACTATTCATTTAACACCAAGAAGAAAAGACTGTCTCTGTCTTCTTCACTGTCTCCCAACCTCAGGTATACATTTATAAGGCCCCCCTGAGCCTTCCCTTCTCTGGGCTGAGCACTCCCAGGCCCTTCAGCATTTCCTCATATGTCAGGTGTTTCGATCCCTTAATTACCTTCATGGTCCTTCAGGGGACTCTATCCAGGATGTCCACATATCTCTTGTACTGAGGACCCCAGTCTGGGACACAGCACCCCAGATGTGTCTCACCAGGGCTAAGCAGAAGGGAATGTTCACCTCTGCAGCCCTACTAGTGACACTCTTCCTAATGCAGCCCAGGAGGAGATTGGCCAACTTTCTCACAAGGATACACCACTGATATGGTCAGCTAGGTGTACCCTGGACCCTCAAGTTCTTTTCTGCAAAGGTCCTTCCAGCAGAAGGTCCCCAGTGTGGGTTGGTCCATACCATTATTCCTCCCAAGGGGAAAAAGCTTGGTACTCCTCTTTGCTGAACTTGGTGAGATCCCTGCCATCCCATTCCTTCATCTCTTGAGGTCCCCCCTGAATGGCAGCACAACCAGCTGGTGCATCAAACCCTCATCCCCATCCTGTATCCTCTGCAAACTTGCTGAGGGTGCCCTCTGTCCCATTATCAAGTTCATTAATGAAATTATAGTGGACCCAGTAGGGACCCTGGGGTACTGCACTGGGGCCTGGCCTCTGGCAGGACTTTGTGTCACTGATCACAGTCCCTGAACTCAGCAGTTCAGCTGGCTTGCAGTCCAGCTTAGCACTCACATACCTAGCTTGAGCTACATCAGTTGGTCTGTGGAGAAAGACTTGACTAAAATCAGGGTAAACCAAGACCACTGTTCTCTCCTCATCCACCAGTCATCTCATCTTAAAATGCTCTTCAGCTGGCCAGACATGATTTCACCCTCATAACCCTCCTAAATCATGCTGACTTATTCCAGTCATGGTTTTTGTCTTCATATATTTGGAAATGGTTTCCAGGATTATTTGCTCCTTTATCTTCTCAGGTAATAATGTGAGGCTGACCAGCCTGTGGTTCCCCAGATGTTTTCTTTTGTTTCCCCTTTGCTGCGACCTCCCTGTGGCATTTTTCCTATCCATCCCCTTGCTTACCCTTTCACCATGAGATGTGCAGTGACCACTGCCCCAGGACAGGCACATGACCATCATAATGCCATCGGGAAGAAGAGAGAGACTTCAGCCAGGCACAGTCAGCCCTCCAGTACCCAACTTCTCAATCCACTGGATCCCTTCTCCAGTGTAGTGTGGCAGGCCAAGGAAATATTTTGGTAACCTGTCTCTAGCCCTGGGGCTGTATGTTGCACATACAGCAAACTGTGTATGAGACCGGAGGGGACTCTGTTGGATAACCACAAAAAAATTGATTTTATGTCACTGATGTGCATGGGCAATCTAACTACATGTAAAATAAAGAGCAGGTGTAAAAGGTAAGTGCTCTCAGAGAAAGAAAACTTTCATGTGAGGAGATTGAGTTTCAAGTCGTTTTTCAGAGGGAAAAGCCTGTGGCAGTGTGTGAATGGCCAAATGCTTTTATATGACAAGTGGCAAGGAGCCAGTAGAAGTGAGAAGTGCCTGTGGTGTCTGACCGAAAGGACCACCCACACATGCTTTGTGCCAAGTGCTGCTTTGCAAACACGGTGGTGGCAGTGCCTAAATAAATGTTACATAAACCATGCAGAGTTCATGTATGAAAAAACAGTGATGCTGAATGTCAGCTGCTATGCAGCTTGTGGGGCTGTGGTGTTTCATGTCTCTGACAGAGCTCAGCTGTGTTTTCTCAGGCATCTGCAGTCCCATTTAAACCATCTTGTCCCTAAGAAAGCAGTGGAGACTGCAGCCAGTCAAGACTCTTTATGTTTCATGGCCACTTGCTCTGTTACAGGGACATTTCTTATGCTCTTCTGACCACCAGGCACATCAGTGAGGTCCGGAGCATTCCAGGGAACCTGGCGACCATGTGCCTGGATGAGAACAAAAACTGCAGTAGCAGTGCCATTATGAATAGGGCTGCTGCCATCTGTTGGTTGAAATCTCATGGGGAGCTGGAAGAATCCTTGAATTGATGATGCCATATCTAAGATGTGGATATACTGAGAAAGGATATTTTATTTTTAATGATAAGTGTGATAAGCTCATGTTTTGGAAGTCATAAAGGAGGGACAAGATTCTTGGTCTGCATCACTTTACCTACTTGCTGACCTGCATATCAGTTTAAGTCTTTTGCTGAAGTACTGTCCAAAGTTTTAACGTTTCAAGATGTGGGTGTGCAAACATTTCTCACTGCAGCGCTGCCACCTTCAGCAGCTTGTGCTGCTATTTGCCCATGGACGTTCCACAGCTGAATATTTATTGACTGCCATCTCTGAGTCAGCACGCTGATATGGACCAGGAATAACCCCTCACCTCCTTTTTCTCAAGATTATTGGTAAACTGGATAAGTTTCCCGGACTGACCTCTATGTCCTCCCACAAACAGCACAGCTGAGGGAGGAGGCCACCCATTGAGGCTGCTGAAAGATGCCCTGCTGCTGTGAGAAATTCCTGCCTGTGTCATCAGGGCTTTCAGCAGAACAGAAGTCTGTAGACACTGCCCAGATTTGTAAAAGTTTGAGACCAGCCTATGAAATGACTGTCTCTCCAAAGTCTGCAACTATCCAGATTTCTGCCTCTCTTTCTTCCAAGCCCAGAGCAGCTCAGTATTAACATTCACTTCATGAAGCTCTGCTCTACTCTCTGCCTGAAAGTCACAGCTACAAAATAACTGTTAAAAGTAAATTCTATAGACTGAGCAGCCCTGAGAGATGATAAATGTTCATTTCTCAGCTTTTTCCACAAGTTTTTTAAACAAATCTACATGCAACAAACATTTCCAGAGTGAGTGAGGGGTTTCAGCAGTGAGTTAAATTGAACCTGCAGTCTCCTGTGTCCCCAATGATGTAGGTATTAGAGGTTAATGCTCACATTAAACATCTCGACCCGTACAGCAATTTCTCCTCTCTACATCCTGCCAGGATCCACTTGCAGCTCCGTGCAACCTGCCTGTACCTCACCCACAGCAAATTTCTTACAATGTTCAGGAATAGCTACTGAGCATCCTGAAAAGGCAGGATACTTACCCCAGGAAATGTGCATGGGTAGAAGCACTAACATTTATAGCAAACATGTTTCCTTTAGGCTTGACAAAGTTTTTGTTTGATTTAGAGTGGGGAGTGGTTTGGCAGTTTCCAGATTTCTTTCCATGCAGGTTGAATGGCAATCGGAGTTCCCAAACCACTCCGGTGGCTGCCACTAGCTTGGGTGGATGAGGAATTCTTCCTCATACATGATCTAGCAATTGTTTCTTCTCACACTGCTCAGGTCACACTGCAGCTAGAGGTCCAGTTTCTTTTGCAGTCAGCTATGCTGGTAGGTTATTGCACTAGTGTTTCCCACTAACTTCCAATGGCTACAGCATGTTTTTGAAATTTTAGGAAGTTCATTTCAATTTCTGTGGGATCTTGGCAGAACTGGTGGAAACCAGACAGAGAAGAACCAATTTCCCTCAGTAATTTAGAACTCCAGCTGAACTCTTGTTGAAATTATAGGAAATACTGAAGAAAGGCTCACAGGCTCACTTTCTGGAAGCCTGCCTGTGGCTTTCAGCAGAGATTTAAAGAAGAATTAGCTGGCTAGGCTAAACACTGCCTTACTCACTCTTGTAAATCACAGCTCTTAATTCTTATTTTGCTTTCTTTGCAAGAATTACAGGGTGAGGATGTGTTCCTGTAATAAGGCAGACACATGAGTACCGATGAAGCTTATATAAACATTATTGACGAATAAACACTAGAGATGTACATATGGTTATGATTAATAGCAGAGGAGATAATGGACCCTGACCTTCTTTGACCAATGCACTGCTCAGTTTCTGGCTCATTCCTTTGTTCAGTTTTGCATGTGGTCCATCTAGCTCTTTCCATGAGAGAGCTCAGACAGGGCTCTGAGGAGGGCTTGCTACCTTAAATGCAAAGAAGCACTTTTATCTATCTTAGACTAATCTACCACTGGTTTGATCATGCTTCCCCTAGTTCTAGGGATGAATAATCATTCTGCAATCACCTCATCCACTGCCTTCATGATTTTGCAAATGTCAGTCATAATCCCCAGTCTCCTTCTCTCCAGAGCCTTCCTTAGAAGTTGCTTCATTACCTTGATTATTTTACTTGTCCTCTCTGCCCTTTCTCTAACTTCATTGGAGAGGACATAGCTTAACATCAGGAGGAATGCCTTCCATGTGGGTTCAGAAGTGCACTTCCCTAACTCCAGACACAGTAGCCCCCTATGAAGAGTCCTTCAGCCCTTCTGTCCCACAGGCCACCTCATCAAGGAACAGTTTGGCTGTTCTCACCACGTTGTTCTGATCACATCTTACTGCACAGATCTGCATGGGCCAGCATGGACCCCAGACAGAAAGTGCTTTAAACTGAGTGAAAGTTTATCATGAGCATAGGTGAGTTCATACCCCTTATTCCCTTCTACATGCAGTGTGAAGTGACCCACAAAAGCTCCTAAAGGTGTAAAGAATAGATTGCCTTTCTTACAATGCCTCTGCCCTTCTATGAGTGTGGGGCCATGGCAGCAGTGTCGCTCTGGCTGCCCTCTGAGGGATGCTCCTCTGAGGGCTGTGCAGCAGCAGAGCTGTGCTGCATCCACAGGGCCATGGGGACAGCTGCCTGCTTAGTGAGGCAGAACAGATCTGGCTGATAAAGGCAGAGGTTCTTGGGGGTGTTTCATAGAATCAGTTATTTTTACAAGGTAATATCAAAATCAAAACTCAACAGGCCAAAGAAATGAAAACAAAACAAAACAAAACAAAACAAAACAAACAAAAAACCCAAACAAACCAAAACAAAAACAAAACCAAAAACCAACAAAACAAACCCTCATAGGACCAGGAAAGCAGTTGGTGGTTACCAAGATTTTTCTAGTAAGTCAAATGACTAATGTCTTTCCTGAAGCTCCTGGCCCCCTTCCAGCAGCCAGCCAGCTACCATGACCACTTGACAGCCCTGCCTTGGCTCTGGGGGAGCAGCTGCTCCACAATGCTCCTCAACAAAAGCCGTGAGCAAGTGAACCTCCTGCCAGCCAGCAATATGAAAATGTTTAATTTTGCAGAAAACTCAGTAGCCCCGTGTGTGGTTGGGGTGATGGTGAGGGGACGACATGTGGCCAAGCCTGGCTTGCTGGCTCCACAGCCTTTCCACTTTCTGTGGAATTCCAGCAGAATCATATCCATTTGTATGCATGCATCCATCTGTGCATTTTTAGAAGTGTCTCTATTACCCTTACTGCAAAGCTTGGGCCCAATGGAGAAAAGAAAAATGTGGTTAGGAGGAAATAGTAATGAGTTCTTACAGATTGCTTTTTTCTGACTCAGCCCATTAGAGTCTGTGTTCTACAATTGTGTGATGCAAAATATGCCCATCATTAGATTAAACAGGAAAAGCAGTGCTTGTCTGCTTGTCTCTGTGCTTTACTATGGGAACTTACTGGTGTTCTGCTAAAGGTCCTCAGATGGACAAAAATAAATGAGTGTCATTAAAAAATGTATCTTGCACATCATCTGTCTGTCATTCTTGCCCAGGGTCAGAGCTGAGGCATGGTATGTTGGGCCAGAAGCCAGTGTCTAAATTTGCTCTTTTGCCCCAACACAACCATTAAATCAAGTTTATTGGCACAGAAATGAGTTCAGTTTTCATGAGAGAGGTCAGGTGGACTCAGGTCCATGCTGGCTATACCCAGTCTTTGTTGTAGGATTCAGTAATGCTCACATGTCTTCCCCGTCCCTCTTGGTGCAGCTCCATGGCTTTTAGCTCACAACAGCACCCAGCTGGCACACAATGGAAGGAGAACTGAGTGTGGAGGAAACACAGTCTCTTTTGGGTCTTTTGGATCTACTGAGTTCAGGTTTCTGTTTGAATAAGAGTCAGTCTGCTCCTAAACAACATTTGCCTTGCTTGTTCCCTTCCACACATCTCCCAAGGAGAGACTAATTACTGTGGGCTGCAAACTGCCCAAAAGAGACTTTGGCTCATTTGGAGAGGAGTGAAGACACGGAGAAAGGATAAAGCTGCACCAGGGATTGACAATGGTAGAAATTAAAATGGGGCCAGATATGGCTGTGGCACTGGTGAGGGGCAGTGCATGTGCCATACGAGGCACCAGAACAGGGTGGGGGAGAGCAACAGCCCTGATGGCCTCCCACATCCTCCATCCCATAAATCTGCCTCAAGCTGATGGAAGGAGATGTGCTCATCTGTTTCCAGTGCTGAGGATGCCTGTCCTTTTATAAATCTAATCTGATATCTCTTGTCCTGTCCTGACTGTAAGTAGCTGTGCAACTTCTGGACATGCCAAGAATGAAAATGGGAGTGGTGTAAGATTCTGGGAGGTGAATGTATTGCTCATGCTGCTCTTTGAGCTTCTTTATCCCTCACTTTCTTACATGCTTAATACATGTCTTGTAACACCACATCCTGTGAGAGTGCAGTGCTGCAATAGCTCTCTCTGTCTTTCTATAAGTACCTTCTAAACATTGACCAACAGTTCTTCTGCAGGGTTTGAGTTTGTTCTTGGGAATTATTGCACTTCCTTTAAAATGCTCCTTCAGTGGGACAACATGGTTTGCCATAGGTCTGCCATATCTCAGAATTCACTCAGGGCAATCAGATGCAATTTAGAACAAGTCCATCATTTCATGATGGGTTTCTGCCTTGTGCTGACCCACTTCTCTGCTATTCTTTCTCTATGTGTGTTTGTGTCCTGGTTTTTTTTCTGGGATAGAGATAATTTTTTCTTAGTAGGTGGTACAGGGCTGTTACAGTTCTTGGATTCTGTATGGAAATTATGTTGGTAATACAGTGACGTTTTGATTTTTGTTAAGTTAGTTCTCACCCTAAGTCAAGGACTTTTCAGTTTCCCATGCTCTGCCAGCGAGGAGCTGCACAATAAGCTGGGAGGGAGCACAGTCAGGACAGCTGACCTGAACTGGCCAAAGGGATATTCCATACCACAGAACATCATGACCAGTATATAAACTGGAGGCTGTTGACCAGAGGACAGGCTGATAGCTGTTCAAAGATGGGCTGGACATCAGTCAGCAGGTGGTGAGCAATTGCATTGCGCATCACTTATGTTTTTTTCAATTGAGTTTTATTATTTTTCTTCATTGTCATTGACATTGTTATTGTTATAATTATTATTATATTTTACTTTGTTTCAATTATCAGCTGTCCTTATCTCAACCCACAGGGGTTTTTTTCCCACCCTCAACTCTCCTCCCCATCCCATGGGGGCACAGAGGAGTGAGCAAGCAGTTGCATGGTGCTTGGCTTCTGGCTGGGGTTAAACCACAAGAGTTTGTGTATGTGAACCATCTCCAACATAGTGATATACACCTATACAGATGGAATAGGTGTATTTCTGATGAAAGACAGGTCTGATAATTGCATAAATAAAGTACAGATAATGGAAATGAAATCAATGTACCCAGGCAGGAAATAAGCAAGTGCGATATGAAATGCACATTATACCACTGACAGGCATTTTAATATAGCTTGTGAATAAGGGATTTATTTATAAGGAAAATGCTAAGACAAAACCTCAGAGTCTAATTATTTATCCAGCTATGCAATTATTAGTTATAAATCTCTAGAATGGCTGAGAAACTGTTTGGGCAAATGCCAAGTCTGGCTCAGTGTGAAATGCTATTGCTAGGAACTGTGTTATTCCTAGCAATATATTATGGCCAAAGACACCAGAGGCATTCCATTTTCTGGGAGCTCTGCCTTTTTGCAGCAAAAAATGTACTTTCAGTGATGGCTTTAATATCATGTTACAGGCTTCAGCCACACAGGGGAGGAGGAATGGAGGCAGTTCCATTTAATCCAGACCTTTCTGGATTAAATGTCTGTTATGTGGTTGCAAGGGACAACAGGGGACTGGGTTTAATGGCCCAGGTGGTCCCCTCATATTCTGTACTCATATCCTCTGCTATTCAAATGGTTCCTTGGGGAGTCTCTGCCTGATCAAATATTAATGACCCTAAATCCTGAGACCTGTTGGAAAAGCACTGACCTGAGTGATATAATATGTACCAAGGCAGAAGAGGAGTGTGTGGGTTAGCCTGGCCCAGTTTGTCTTACCCCAACCCCAAAACTACAGTGTTCGAGGCACTGGACAGTGACAGGTCCTCAGGAGCAGGAGACACAGCTCTGCTTCCCTCACAGCTACTGCACAGAGAGGTCCTTTGCTGGAAGCCTACACTGGCTCTGGTTCAGTGCTCTTTGCACCTTCCATCCAAGGCACACCTAATCCTGTACCTAAAATCTCAAAGTCACTAGACTTTTGCCAGTGGTAAAACAACAAACTCCATCATGCAATCAGCACAGTCTCCTGGCACACTGAGCACAGTACTTCACCCCCAGAACTTTGGATATGTCATAATTTCATCTTTACCCGCATATATGATGAGTATAAAGAATGAGTTATGTGTCCTTGTATAGTTCTCACAGGGCTATATCACAGCTGTGCATTTATGGTAGGGATGGATATCTTAAGCAAATCTCCCACAAATTTCTGCTGTGTTTTATAAGGAAAGATCAAGAAACTGGGCCAATAATCAATGTTAGATCTCTTGTTAGTGTAAAACCTACCACACTATTACATATATTACACTAGCCAAACACAGGGAAAAGCCAATTGGATTTTTCTGTCTGGGTTAGAACACCCCACAAAGCAACAGTAAAAAACACATGTTTGGAATGAAACTTTTAGGAAACATTTCCCAGCTGACACCTGCCAAAACCCAGTGGAGACTGGTTTGAACTAGGGTTAGGAAGCTGTCCATATACAAAGACTTCCTGGGATGTGCCACCTTCTCAGGCTTGGTACAGCTCCCCTTTAACAAAGAGCTGCAACACAGCCTGTGCTGAAGAAACAATTGCTGCATCAGCCTCTGTGTTCTCTCAGCCCAGAAGAGAGGCGAGGAAGCATTAGGGATCCTGCCAAATATTGTCCCATGCTACACTTCCACAGCTGCTGGATTTGTTCAGGTTCTTCTGGAGGCACACGTCTGACCTATGTCTGCATGCATTTTGGTGGCATTTTTGCTGAAGGAGGCTGAGCACAGGACGCAGGGGGTGGCTCTGCAGGTTTGTGTGAGCTTCCCTGAGCGGACTGGGGGTGACAATGGGATGCTTTACTCTGTGGGCTGCTGCTCCCATCACCACAAGTCCCAGGACATGTCTCCTCACCCAAGCCTCGAGGAGAGTGTTTGCACCCACCTCGATGCTGTTGCTGCCCTTGGGGCTGAGGCTGTGTGGGGCTCCTGCACAAGAGCTGTGCCATGCCCCAGGCCAGCAGAGAAGTCTCCTCCCCAGGGAAATGTGAGGAGATGGCTACTTCTCCATTGCAAGACCTGGAGCAGCTTGGTACCATCCAGGCTTGAGGTTTGTGTGTGACTCATGGTCATCAGATGGTGGAGGGAGAGAACAAGCCCTGCCCAGCTATGGTCTTGAGGGCCTGTGGATTAATCTTTCTCTCATTTACAGTGCTGAATTTTTCATGCTACACTAATAAAAGCCATTTGTACCATCCTGTAGTCATTTGCTGAATCATTTGACAAAGAAACAAGTTTGGCAGGGTGTCTCTTAGTTGATTTGCAGCATGCATCACCACTCTGGTCCCTTTGCCTTGCTGGACAGCCGTGGTGTACTTCACAAAATTGGCTGGGAGCAGAAATTCATCATAACATAAGATCAGCTGCACTGAGTCAAACCAAAAAATGCTTGTCAACATGATCTACCTCTGATGGTGGCTGAGACCGAGATCCCTGTGACTAAGTGTAAGCACAAGGCAAACAGAATGATACTCCCCAGGCCTCCTATTAATTCTGGCTGTATTTCAAAGCAGCATTTGGGCCTGCAGAGGAAAAGCCTGTGCTGATCTCAAGTTCAACACCACAACTACTCAGGCATCTTCAAGTGCAACCTCAGCTACACTGAGCAAAACACACTGCACAGACAGAGATGAACGCAACTTCCCACCTTGCAATTACCCTTGCAGAAGATCTAGCCTCTGGGGCTCCTTCTGCAGACAGGTGTAACCCACAGAAATGAGAGGTCTTTCGCTATTTGAAGGGATGGAGTGGTTCAGGGAGAGATTTGCTGAGTGCTGGTGCTGAAGCAGAGGTGGGGATGAGACACTGGGACCAGGACTGGGAAAGCAAGGGTTGGGATAAGCACACAAAGTTATGAACCATTTTCTTCCGGTGCCTGCAAGATATCAAATGTGCTCAAATGTGTGGTGTGTGAAGCCACAGTGTTCTCATGTGATGTGCAACCTCACAGCTCAACCTTACTTACCCTTTTAATTTGCATAGTGGCAGCACAGGGGAGACCCATCCTGATCCCCTCACACCCACTCAGCAGTGCAGGAGGTTTCCCTGGGGCAGCTCTGTGCATCACACAGCTGTCAGTGGGTCTGGAATGCCCACGGCCATGGATGAGCATCTCTGCATCCCACAGGAAGCAAACACCCAGCACGTTGTGCCCAGCCCCTGAAGAGTGCTGGGAATGCAGCCCTGATGGGATCCCACTGTTTCAAATTAGCATGTTGAGTGTGCTGTCATCTGAAAGCTCCTCAGACCACACAGGGCAGGGGAAAACCAGAACATGTCACAGGGGACCTGGGAGAGAAGAGGGAAGAGAGGCAAGGGGTGATTCAGCATGCCAGATCAGCCCACCACAGAGTGAGCGGTGATGCAGGACACCCAACACCTTGGAAACCAGGTCAGCCTCTTCTAAGCACATTTTACAGTGAAACACTGGAGGTAGCTATTACTGAGGTGCAAATGTGGTAAGTCATGAGCTCTGAGCTTGCAGCATCTGAGAAATGTCAGGCTTAGGGAAGCGCATGCATTCCCACAGAGAAGTGGTGGCTCCGGTGGGATGGGGACTTGTCACCTCATGGGAACAAACAGCCTGCTGGCTCAGGGCACCTCGCTGGGATGGCTGGGCTGTGAACAGGTAGGAGTGTATCACTGTTTGTCCTCCTTTCTGATTTTTGTTTCTTCTATAAAAGAGTGTTTCCAATGCCGTGTGAATTGTGTGTGAACAGGAAAAGTTTGGCTGACTTTTGCCGAGGAGTTGGAGCTAATGTGTTATTAGCAACCTCTAAATTTGAGCCAAGTCTGTGCTGCTGCCAGCTCTGTCAGAAGGTCTACATCCTTCTATTGCAGTCAGAAAAACCCCCACAAAGTTACAAACCAAAGACCCTGTTTGGGAAATGAAAGTACTCTTCTGAAATATAGCAGCTCAGGAGTGAAGCCAGCCATGGGTGGGATGAGCTGTGACCAGCAGGGTTTTTGGTCCCCATAACAAGCTTGGGCAGAATTTCCTGCTGCTATTCACATCTGTGAGCAGTGTCACTGGTATGTCATGGGTGGGGTCTGTGCTGTCAGAGATCTGCAGCAGAGGTGGCAAGCTGGGCAAGAGCCTCAGGTCAGTCATGTTTTCTGTGCTGTGTGTGATACATCAGCACAGCATTTACCCCACACAGAAGGGACACACCATGAGCCTCACAAGGACCTCTGGGAAGGTCTCCATGTGCAGCAATGGGCACCAGAGAGCTGAGAGAGATTAAAAACAAGCCAGTAAAGGGGGGAAAAGGGTTGTTTTCAGCCAGATCAGGTCCCTGTATGGCTTATCAGGTGGCTCTGCCAGTAGGTACATTGCTTAGGAGGGATATGGAGGGGACAACAAACTCAGAGAGGGATGAATGAATGAAGCAGACACTGAAAGGAATGCTTGGGAAGCAGCCTGAAGGGAGCAGGGGGAGTGGGCACATGAGATTTGTGGAATGAGGTCAGAGCTGAACCAAGCAGTGGGGTCATGCTATGAAAACTGTATTTTCTGCTCTTCAGCAATGCCTCTGAAGGTAAGTGGAGCGAGATACACTCCAAGAAACCTCAGTATTGTTAAACACAGCTCAGGACTGAGCTGCACCCTGAACTGTGATAAATGACTGCCTGCTTTGGTTTATGTCTGAAGCTGCCTGGGCTGAGAGAAGGAAGTAAATCTGTCCACCAGCAAAGGTGTGTGGTCCCCACAGTGGTGGTAGAGCACAGGGACACACAGCTGCAGCCTCACAGCTGCTGGCAGGACTTCCACCATCCTCTCCCATCTGCTGAGGGCAGTGGGAAGGCTGGCACTGCCTTTTGAAAAGAAATTCCTTTGCTGCAGCAAAACAAATAGCAAGAAGCAGCTGGTCAGAAGATACCATGCTGTTCTGTTTAATCCCAGGGGACCAAGGGAGCTCTTGCTGGATCAGACTGACACCCTCTGAAGTGCTGTGCCAAAAGCACAGAAAGCATTGTTTGGGGTGAAGGCAGCAGTGGCACTCTCTTGGGCAAACACAAGAACAATAAATCAATCGTGTGTTTGTACGAGTGGTGGCAAATAGCAGCACACAGGCTTTGCTGCTCCAAAGCCTCCCAAAGCATCCCCTGGCCTTGTGAGAGGCCATGGCACAAAACAAGTCCCTGCCAGTTCCCAAATGGCAGGAACAGCGCTGCCATAGCTGCGAGTTTAACCCCGCTGCAACTTCATCACACCTTTATTTCTTTAGGTGGAAAACACATCCCATTTCCTCTCTGCACCCCACATCACAGCTGCCCCTTTGATGTCTGGTTGCCTTTCCCTGAGGATGAGCAGGAAGCTCCCAGAGGACAGAATCTGAGCGGCTCAGTAGGCAGCCAGCACCAAGCCCCAGGAGCTCCTCTGTCTGGTGAAATTATCTCACAGTGTGAAGACCCTCACAGCTGAAATTGAAAAGTTATTTATTTCTCCTCTAAAGGGGCGAAACATCTCACTGTGGAGGCTGTTTGTCCTTTGGGGCAGAATCTCACTTTTGCCAGCTTCTGTGTTTCTATGTGCTGTCTGGGAGCAGTGAGATGTTCTGGCAGGCAGGATGGAGCAGAGCTGATGCTCTCCTGCCCACAGCCTCCCTCTGCCAGGGAGGAAGGACAGAGTTCACCACTCCTCTTTCCATGGGACATGGGGATCACACTAGGGCTGCTAAGAGCACCTTTTGCTCCACTGCAGCCAGTCAGCAAAGCAATGGCTGATTCTCCACCCTCACCCCTTGAGGCATTCAACTGCCTCGATAGGAACCACAGCTGAGGTGTCCTGCATGCCCCTGGGCAGCTCCAGGGATAGCAGTCTTCTTTACCCAAAGGGATTGTGAAGCTTGTCCCCCACATAGTCCAAAGGGATATCATGGTGTACAACACCCTTCCCACTCCCAGGAATCAGCATGTTCTCTGCAAGGGCGCTGGTAGGCTCTGCTGGGCTCTGCAGAGCCCCTCAAAAAGGGGCTTTTTCATAGGAATGCTCACCCTGCTCACTGCAGCAGGAACATGAGACCAACTTAAAATCACACAATGAATGGTTTTACTGCTATTCTCAGTTTTTACTGCCCTTTCACTTATCATGGATGGACTATTTCCAAGCACGGACTAGTCTTGCTCCCAGTGCCATCTGCAAGTGGCACACCACTGCCTAGGGCCAGTGCTCAGTGCCTTGTAGTATCCCATCCCAAGAGGGCTTTGGAAAGATTTCTGTGAATATTAAACCTGCTACTCTGCTAGAAGAAAGTAGCCTCAGAACAGGTGAGAGTTGAAGAAGGTGTCCAGGGCCAGTCTTTCCTCCATGCCAGCAGAATCGCTTTCCAAGTCCTCAGAGACACATTCGGAAACCTGACCTGGCAGAGGTGTGACTTAGACCAAGCTGATACTACAGAGGATGATTTTTCAAGCTCTGGGAAACTAGGAGTCTAGGAACTACTGCAGGAAACCCTTGTGGCTGGTGCACACAAATTTCTTATTTCACTCGGATTTTACCTCCTTGCTTTGGCACAGGTAGGGGAGGGGTCCTGCTTCAGGACTGGGCCTCCTATTTAAAAGAATAATTAAAACCAGCATTCAGTAGTAACAATACACCTGTTCAGAAATGTGGATGCTTTTGCATTGCTGTCAGGCTTCAAACCTTGAGGGAAGGGCTCATGCCACGGCCAGCAGCACCAGCGTGCCAAAGGGGCCGAGTTTCCACTAGAGGGTTGTAGTGCTGTAAGGAAGCAGACACGGTTACTGTGGCAGAAATATTGCATGTATTCCAGGCCTTTGTCAGCAGATCAAAAGCAACCTGCGATATCCCGGCTTCCAGCAGTCTCTGCAGCCTCTGATGTGCACAGCCTGCAAGCTGTGAGAGGGCTGGTGCCTGAGCAGCCTGCTTCCCTGCCTTCCCTGAACAGCCCCCAGCATCCATGGGACTCAGCACTACAACATGGTTAGAGACATCGATAGACAGAGAGACAGACAGACAGATAGATAGATAGATAAATAGATAAGAGAGAAAAAGAGAGAGAGAGATGTAAGTAAACACACTGTGCCTATGCATATGCACCAATGTACAGAATGTTTGTGCACTGGGATTTTGATGCACGAAGAGCCACGAGGCGTGGCAGTGGCACATCGTGGCAATGAGTCAGGGCACCACTGGTGGAGCAAAGCCCACAGCCTGGCAACACAGAGAGTGAGACAATTAGCAGTACCAGCACAATGATAGAATCACAGTGTTCTTCATTGGAGAAGGCTTAGAAGGTCATTTAATCCAGCTGTTATCCTAGGACTGTCAAGTCCAACACTAAACCATGTTCCTCAGCGCCACATCTACACAGCTTTAAATACCTCCAAGGATGATGACTCCACCACTTCCCTGGGCAGCCTGTTCCAATGCCTGACCACCCTCTCAGTGAAGAAATTTTACCTAATATCCAATCTCAACATCCTCTGGTGCAACTTGAGGCTATTTCCCGTTGTCCTGTTGCTTGGTTGTTTGGGAGAAGAGACCTTTCAGGTAGTTGTAGAGAGCAATAAGATCTCCAGTGCCTCATCAGTACTGAGAGTACAGGGGGATGATCCCTTCCCTGGTCCTGCTGCCCACACTGTTGCTGACCAGCAGAACTGGGAAGTGTTAGGTTTTCATATACAGCTGCAGCTCCAGGTCAGGAGCTGCCATGCTGTGAATTGCACAAACACTTGTGCTGGCCCCTGGAGTTTTCAAACCAGCCTTAAGCAGGAGCCATCAGAGGGGACTGCCACTTCTATCACCAACCACGTCCCCAAGTCCAGCGCAGCTCAGTAGGTCCTTATAGGTTCTTGTGGATGTGACCCCAGCATGCATTTTTACAGTGGTGTTTGTATTTTTGCAGGTTTATCTGTAGAATCATAAAATCATAGACTGGTTTGGGCTAGAAAGGACCTTTAAAGGTCATTAAGTCCAACCTCCCTGCAAAGAGCCTGTGTGTGCAGCTTTCTGAATAGATGGTGTGCTAAGTGCTGACAACTGTACCAACAAGATCAGGGTGGTTTTGCTGCTGAAAACAAAAACTGGAGCTGTGTAAGACTGTGGGAAAAGCCCAAATATCACTGACATTTTCTTCCTTTCACAGAAAGAGTGGGAAGGCAAATGCAGCCACAAGGCCTGTCTGTAATACGGAAAACACATTGTGACATTCACCAAGAATTTACATAGTGACCAATTTATGTTGCACCTGTTTGTCTGTAACTATCACTATTTCCATTTACAGATAGAAGGAAAATGGATTGTGCCTACATTTTAATCTCTTTTGTTATCAGAAAGGTTTTGAGGAAGCAAGTAGGAGACATTTCTGCAAAATAAAACATTACAGCAAAAGATGGGCTTTTGTTTCTCTGAAAGATGACCTGATCATACCTAAGTACAATTATGTAAAAATCAACCATCCAGCTGACAGAGAATCATAGAATATCTTGAGTTGGAAGGGACCCTCAGGGACCATCAAGTCCAAGAGGCCACAGAGTGCTATGATAGGTTATCTGACCCAAAGCAGACACTTGAATCTTCTTCCCTTTATAGCTGACAGGTGGAGAGCACTTCTCATGCTAACAGGGGAAAGTAGGAGTTCAAGTGAGTGTTTCTTGATATAGAGGACAAAAAAGCCCCAGGGGAGACTCAGCCATCTGAGGAGACCTGCAAGGTGGACACACACAGCTGGGAGAGTCACCTCCCACAAGTGATGGTTTCCATTAACAAGTTCCAGACCTCAGGGAAACCAAACCAGCTAGAGAGAAGGGACTGGTGCTGGTGAAACTTCTCCTGCTCTGAACTGGCTAAAGGTGGTGGCAGCATGAGCCTTTGCTGACCCCAGCAAAGCAGAAGAGCTCTGTAGCTCCAGACCAGTGGGGTTACCCCTCTCCTCCCGGGGTGCTGCCATCCCTTGATGGGTTGACACCACGGGGCGGAAGGGTAGTGGGTCTCCACCAAGGATAGGCAGTTGGCATGACTATGAAGAGAGCTATGGCAGAAAAGCATGGTGTGAGGAGTATTTGGAGTATGTTATGAGAAGGACGGGAGGGAAGGAACATTAATACCCTGCCTGGGAATAAGGTATCTCAGCAGCTATATGTTGGAAGGCTAGATTAAATGTTTTTAATTACCTATTCTAACCAGTGAGAACATGTATAATCATCATGCAATAAATGTGTCTATGACTAATCTTTCACATCTAAGATTCCTGTAGACCACAAAAAAAAAAAAAAAAAGCGCACATGAATTGCCAGCTGCAGAGGAGAGCAGCCATGCACAAGCACTTTTGCCCCATGAGACAGCACCAAAACCCTCCTGTAGTACAAAGGCAGATGGCTTTCTGCACCTGCTTCTGTGAACAGCTCTGCAATCCCTCTTCTCACACAGTGAGGAGCCTCATTCCCTCCTGAAGGAGTCATAAAATACAGCTTTATCCATCCTGCATGCACCAATCAGACAGGCTTAAGAGCTTAAGCCCTCGTAGGGTAGCAATGTTTAAAAAGATTGCACCGACCTGTTTGCCTGCCTCGGTCTGCACCACTACTCAAAGCTCTCCTCAGCGTGGACTTGTGGGACACATGGTCGGAGCTGGAAGCAGAACATGAGCGTGCCAATCAGGGAGAGTTGTTATGTCGTGGACATGTTATAAGTTTCTTATATGGAAACTTGCTGACTTTTTTCCTTCCATGGGAAAGCTGACTTCTAAGCAGATTTCTGTAAAAACAAATCTGTGTTTTCAAAGACATAGCTTCTCTCTCCCATAGAGGAGATGAGAACTGTTTCTCTTTCCTAAACTATGCTATAGAGAATTGTTATCTCTCTGACTTTGTAAGCATTCTGAGAGTCTCGTGCTAACCATGAAGGAGAAAGCATGCTAACTCTGAACGTGGGCACCTATAGCCCAAAAGCTTTCTGAACTATGGAGTAATTTTAATAAATCATGTAAGCCTTCTGATAATGGAGTCAAATAGTTGTGATGCATCACCCCACGCAAGAACCTATCGTAATAAATGAGCTTCCCCGGCGTGATCATCATCATCCCAACAGTTGTTAGGCTCAGTCCTTTTGGGGCCATGCTCAGGGCCATCAGCAGCTTGCACGACGAGCCCGGTGCTCCTGCCCTTGCTCTGCTTCCCAGCCAGCTGCTGAGTAACGGAGCACTGGGATCACGCAGCGGGCAAAGAAGATGGCAGCAGACACATGTCATCGCTTTAGACTCTTTTATTAAACAAAGTCAATCAAAACAAACCCAACCCCACCGGTGATACACCAGCTCCTCATTTACACACCACTCCTTTTCCGGGTTCTGGGAGAACAAAGAGGCTGAAGTGTAAATGAGATCAGTGTGGTGAGTGTTACACATGTGAGTATTTATCGAGGAAGATCAAAGAGGGGCCAATTTGCCACCCTCCTGAAACAGCAAGAGCTTGGTCATCAACAAGTTGGAGGGAAAGGGTGGGTGAAGAGGCTGGTCCGTGCCTTGCTGCAGGCAGAGGCGTGTGGAATGCTGCTGAAAGGCTGTTCTTACATCCTTTGGGTAAGGGTGACTGCGGGAGCCACCAGTCAGGAAAGACACTGGGAGGATCCTGTGTTTTGGGCCAAAACTAAGTACAACACAGTTATGAAGCAAGCATACAGTGTCCCTTCCATCATGCAATCAGCTTGCAAGATGCACTTTAGGGAAAAAATTCTAAAGAATTAACTGAAAGTTGTTACCATTCCTTGGGCGTGCCAAGTGCTCATGATAAATCTTTTTCCTGAAGAAAAAAGCACGGCTAAATCAAACTACAGAGCTTGTCAAGCATGAGATTTACAGAAATCCCACTGGATTATGGGTTCATTTCTTAAACAGTTGAATTATAGCAGCTTCTGGGCATCGATATATGAAGCATGCTGACCACCTCAGTGCTGGGGGAGTTAGGGAATGAGCAGCAATGGCGAGATCGCGCTGGTTATCGTCTTGATGTGTATTTCAAAGTCACTTCCGAAAAAGAAGACGAGATAGTAGTTGAGTATTCCAGCCACAGACATGAGGAACAGGAACAAAATGATGCGCTTTCCAAACAAGTAACCAGGAGTGCTGAGGAGACAGAAATGGGGGAAAGCAATTTGTTAATGTGCATCATCTCACAGGAGAACCCTCCCAACAACTCTGCTGTTGAGACCAACTGGAAGACCTCAGAGGCTGAGAGAGAGGGGGCAAATTTCTCTTCTGTCTTGCATTGCTGGGCAGTTGAGAGGATTTAAATGTAATTTTCAGGATCCATTTGGGTCTGGATTTGGCCTTCTATTCTCAGCGTAGGCTGCTGCTTACAAAAGTGTTCAGAGGCACCTGAATGTGTTCTCATCCATTACAGGCTGTGGAACACCTCTGTTTCACATGTGTGTCATTTGCTTTATTAATATAAATAACATATAAATATCAGTATAAAAGGACAATCTTGTGCAAACAGTGGCACAAACATGCAAACCTGTGTTTGCAGAGAGTCCTGTGAGCAGGAGCTGCAGGCCCCCCTGACATCAGTGCTGCTGCACATCCGACATCTTCATCTACCCCCATTCATCCAGAAAAAAGGGGCTTTCCTGCACTACCCCATGCCAGCAGCTCTTGCAGGCAGCACCACAAGCCAGTGGCTCTGCCTGTGGAAGAGCAGCATACAGCTGTGCTGCTACCACATTCTGGATTTTTTAAAGAGGCTCTGCAAGTCCTTACCTCTGAGTCCTCTCCCCGAGGTAGCCCACAAAGTACTTCTGCCTCACAAACAAGTACATCAGGCCAGCAAAGGCAGCAGGAGCTGGGTAAAGGACAGAACAAGGCATTAAAAACACCAGCCCAGGTCTGACTGTACGCACTGTCCCCATCTGCTGCCGGGGCTGGAATGGAATGGAATCTGCAGTCTTGGGTTATGGGACAAGCACTGGAACTGGGATGGAGACCTCTGCATGGGAAACAACACTTTCCTTGCCTTCACTCCAGCTTTTCTGAAGACTCTGTGGGCAAAATCCTGCACACAGCTGCACCCACTGCAGAGCACACCCTCACCATCATCCCTCCAGTACCTAAAGGGAGCCTACAAGAAAGCTAGAGAGGGACTTTTTACAAGGACATAAACTCATAGGACAAGGGGAAATGGCTTTAACCTGAAAGAGAGCAGGTTTAGATTATATATAAGGAAGAAGTTCTTCACTGTGAGAGTGATGAGGCACTGGCACAGGTTTCACAGAGAAGTTGTGGGTGCCCCATCCCTAAAAGTGTTCAAGGCCAGGCTGGATTGGGCTTCAAGCAAAATTGTCTGGTGGAAGGTGTCCCTGTGCCTGGTAAGGGAGCTGTAACAAGATGCTCTTTGAGATCTTTTCCAACCCAAACCATTCTGTGATTTTGTGAAACCCAGTGTGGGCCCTACCAGGCTCAGGAAAGAGAGTCCCAACTCAGGCACTGTCCTCACCAGAAACAGAAGGCCATTGGTAGATGTACTTCACTGGGAGCAGGTGGAGGATACATTACAGTCCAATACTAACTTCTGAGCATAAAAAAGGGGCTTCCCCCTATAATTCTAGTCTTTCCCACAACTGCAGACAAAACCCCTTCTTCTCCTGGTCACAATAGACATGTATCCCAGGTAAGCACTCATCTTAATGTTAGATAAACTCAAATTGCCTTGAAGGGGATCACAATTAGAAATGCAGGCCAATAGTCCTGGGTGGCCCTCAGCACAGGGGAGAGCTGGCAGTTCTGGCATTTTAATAAATTGAGCGTATTTCCTGTCCCAAGACTGAATAATGTGGCAATAATCCAGCAACTAAGTTCACCCAAACAAAGGGAACTCATCCATAATGCCAGTATGGGAAATATCCAGTATGGGAAATGTCCCTGGCTTGGACTACCTTGAAGCAAGTCTGGGAACACATCTGTTGACATAGGCCAAGCCATGCCATGAGTGTGCTGCTACTCAAGCAGCATGCTTAGCTCCAGGACAGGAGGGTAAGAGAGATTCCCCTGCTGCAGGAGGCTTGGTCCCTGAAAGTGTAACTTCCAAAGCGCTCACCATCCTTTGCTGATTGTGGTGCCAGGTTGAAGGGGAAAAAACAAACAAACAAACAAAAGAGTGTTACCTTGGCTGCAGAGAAGGCCAGCACACCAAAGCACAGCGAGAAACGTAGGGTATGCATGTCCACAGTTCTGGCTAGAATGCAATTTATAGGAGAGAAATCAGAGCACAGGCAAATAGAAAAAAAAAAAAAAACAAACAGTATGTTTCACCAGCAGAGAATGGTGGCAGGTGAATTTGGGCTGCACTAGTGCCCTTGAGAGTAGCCTTTACCCCAGAGTGGTGGGAGGCCCCTGACCTGCCAAGGGCTGGGCTCCTCACCCAGGTCTGCTTCCCTGTTTTCTCACTCAGATAATGGATGCCTTTGTGCTGCCTGATGAGGAAAACAAACCAACCTGTGCCTGCCTGGCACCTGTGAAAGCCACTTTATCCCTAACACGTTTGATCATGATAGACGCTGTGAGCTTCATTGGCTTAAAGGCCTTTTAATTGAGTCATATTAATAAAGCTATTGTTGGATGAAACCAACAAATGTAGAATTGCATCACAACTAAGAGTGTCTCACAGAGTTAACAGGTGTCTTTGCAGGGGAACAGGAATGACATCATGCTTTCTGAGGGGAAGAAGTGAAGACCTTGAGAGTGATTCTATGTGACAAAGGAACGGAGAAGTGCAGAGCTGTGTGCCAAGGGACGTGCCAGAGACCAAGGGTTTTGTACAGACTCTGCCACCTACCTGCTCCTCAGCAGGCTGATGTCTCTGCTAGCTCTTTCCTTTTGAGCCCTTGGGACTCTGGCTGTGCCTGTGCCATACTTCCAGCAGGGAAGAGTGAACTGCTCTAGAGAGACTAAATGAAGGGACACAGTACTTATGGTGGCTGCAAGACCTATATGGATGGTGGCAAGAAGGGTGCTGGATTCAGCCATCAAATATATTCAAAAACCTCATGTCTGAACACTGAGCACAGCTAGGGATTATGCACAAAGCCTTCAACTGAGGGAAGTTAGAATCCACCCCTGGCCCCCAGAAGGGTTTGGATTTAATTTTAATGCAGAGCATGATGAACCCCACTCTGTCCTCCCTGACCCATCAGTTCTTGTCTACTCACTTGGCAGTGTAGACACGGTCGAAGGAGGAGGATCCCTGCCGCTGCAACCCCTTCCCATTGCAGTGTCTGCTTTCATGCTCCACTTTGTTAGCAAAAAAAGCTGTTAAAAAACCACAGAGTGCTCAGTCTGAGATGTCATCTGAAGATATTGCAGAAGCTGGGCTTTGTGGGCTCAGCTCTGTTCCCATGAGCATCCATGCTGGACAGATGGCAGGAGAAGACACAGGGGCGTGAGGGTGCAGGATGTGGCCAGTGTGCTCCCTGTGTCACCCAGGTTTAACCAAACCTTCCATGCATCCCCACAGTCTGTATGGGACCGGTAGCAGGCTCTCACCTCCAATCCCTGCTTCATCCCAACTTTGCACTTTGGGCAGTCTCTGCATCTCTGCTGCAGAAGCCTGCCCTGACCTGGTCCTTTGAGCTCTCAGTGGGAAAAGAGCTTTCCAGTCAGAGCTGTCAACCCCAAGTCTTGCTCTCCAACAGAGTAGGGAGACAAGGGAGTCTATTCTCTTTTAGTGAAACCCATTTGCCAAACCAAGGACATCCTGCAGGGCTGGTTCTTTTCCCAGAAAGGCCCAAAGGAAGCCTCGTCTTAATGGCTAATCTGTGTATATCCTCCTTTTAAGCAACAGAGTTGTGTCAGAGTGTTAGCTGCTGCAAAAATGCAGCACCTCAAGATAATGTATCATGCTCTTGACAAACACGTTTTATCTGATGACACTAAACCAGAGACCATCAATCATATGTCTAAGTACACCAGAGAGAGCTCTGGCAGGCTACAAGCTGCAAGCTTTCTGTTGTCGTGCACCCCATCTCAAGTGTGTCCAAATCACTCTATGGCTTGGAATATTAACCTGATGTATACACATAAAAGATAGCCCATCAGGAAATACATGATTATAACAATAAAATTTTAACTAGATAAACTGCAGGATTTAATCCCTGCAATCTGAAGAGTTGCCTCTTTTATCCCCCTTCATTAATGCTATAAATAGGTCTTTTGTAATTCCATTGTCTTTAATAAAAACTACTGAGTTTTTCGGTTCCCAGTATTGTGGGATCCCCTGGGTACATACAGCCCTTCTGCAGAAAAACCCATGGTGCTTTAAGCTAGCACCCTACTCTGAGTCAGGCTGCAGATCCTCCCACTGCCACCAGCACAGTGCCCTGGCTGGCTCCTGGGGGACCCAGACCAGATATCCAGTGGCACAGAATTCCCAGCATCTTAATTTGCACACCAACCCAGCCTTTGGCAAGAGGTTACTCTGCCTAACAGTGACTAAGAGAACCTAATTGAAGAGAACAGAGTTGATCAGCACTTTTTTGTCCAGTGTTGAGCTGCAGTGACAGACTGCCTGCAGGTCTGGGACCACATGAAGTCACTGGTAGCATACCTCCTCCCTTTCTTTTATTATGTATGGGAAACCTCTAGAAAATACCACAGCTTCCAAGAAAGCCAAGTAAGCTATTTCTCTCTCTCTCCACTGCTGCAGCTGCTGCCACTTCCCAAATATCAGCTTGCTGCTGCAGAGAAGCTCCACGATGCCGGGAGACAAGAGGGTGCTTTCACAAGCCATCATGAGAGGAGTGAGCAGAGCAAGGCTGCAGTGGAGAGGTTTAATTCACCTCAGTTGTTCCAGAAAATAATGCCCTGAGGCTCCAAGGCTGCACAGACTGCCCAGAGCCTGAACAATGGCAGTCCCACTCTGATCAAGGTAATGTGCAAGAGTTCAGCGTAAGCCTGGTTTTTTACAAGTCTGCACCGACAGAAACTGGGAGCTGATGATCCCACGTAGCCAGTGCTTGCAAACATGCCCCTTATTTCACTCCACTTTGCTTCCTCTGTCCATCTGCTCAGAAATGACCACTGATTTGCCCTGAAAGCTGCTGGATTACAACATCTCTCTGGTGAAAGAACGAAACTTTAGGCTACGTGCGTCACTCAGTGGTATGCAGCCACATGAGTCATTCTGTAGGATGTGGAAATTCCATCATGAACAAGGCAACAGTAAATGGACACCAGACTGGTGCAGCACCATAGCCCACCTTCATCTTTAGGAACAGCAGCATTCAAGCTGTTTTCTAGTCCTGCACCCTATGCAGAGAGGCATTTAATCCCAAATTTACATGGTACTGACTTCATGCACTTAGAGACAGTCAAGCAGAGGCTCAAGTGCTTTGCTGAACAAGAGCCACAGCAAGAGTTCAGCACACCTGATAGCCCTTGACAAACATTTCTACTGCCTTCATAATTGCATTTTCACTGCAAGACTGCATATCAGGTCTGGTCTTTCTAGACAGAAAGCTTGGGAAGAGGAAACCAGATGATGTAAAGCCTGAAATCATGGTTTAGGGCTGTCTGCCTCACGTGCTTGGCAGACTCTGCCGAGCATTCTACTTCTCCTTTGAAGCAGTTAGGTCAATAATCTCACAGACAGATAAAAGCACATGTCTGAGTGAGAGGAAAAAAAACCTGTATATAAAGTCACATGATTACATAGCAAGAAATGTATATTTGACACATTTTCTTAATTACGGTATGTGCTCTGGCCTTAATGTGCCATATTCTGGTGATGTCACACGTTGTGCATTTACCAGAAAATAGCATTGGCTTAAATGATGCAGCATTTAGTGCCTATAGTGCCTAGTAGAAAGTAAACTAGTCTACATCTCTCTTTTTTTTTTTTTTTTTTGACTCCTTGGCAGCTAGGCTTCCACCACTTCCCCTCTCTGCAGCAGCCCAAGAATAGCCCATTTCCTAGGACTTTGTGTTCAGTGGGAATCTCCCATTTGTATTAAGAAGCCTTCACTAAAGATTTCTGGAATTTTCACCAGCCCCCCCGATCCCACTGCTGAATCTCTTTGAACCTGGACAAACTTAGTGCATCTGAGGCAGAATTCAATCCTTTCTTTGTATTCTGGGCATAATTTCCTGCTAAAATAAGTATTTGTAAAAGAGGATGAAGAAGTTAAAATCAAATTTGCACAGGAGAGATACTTGTTTTATTTAAAAAATCTTGAAGACCATACCAGGGACTATACAAGGTTTGAATAAGAGCTAGAGAAGGAAACATCACTATCTGAGGAAATCCAGCCCCTCAGGGACTCCATCCCTGCCCATGGCAGCAGGGCTCCAGCTTGAGAGCAGCCCTGGCTGACCACAGCAGGGACCTGGGTCAGAAAAGGAGGTCTTAGTCATCAAATCAAAATGCATATTGCCACAGGGTATCCCAGCATATTAGTCCTTACATTAGCTGAAATGTATAACAAACTCACTCTAGAATGTCAGAGAGTAAGACCATGTGACTGTCAGGATACTGCCACAATGTCACACAGAATTCCATGCTTAGAAGGCCTTTTCTAAAGCCAAAGCCATGCCTAAGCATGCATGCACTTATAACCAAAGATTATCTATACAAAGATCAGCTCAGCATATGTCATCCCGACTTTTCCTCAGCTCCCTTCTATCCCTTAAATAAATGTTCATTTCAGTCTTACCGTTCTGGACAACACTGATCAGGGTGACGATGGCAAGCAGGACAATGCTTCCCAGGGTCTCCTGGTCCATTTTGTGAGCAGGCTGTCAGGGTGGACAGTGCAGCCTCGGTGGCAGCTCAGTGCTGCGATCACAGAACGAGGAAGTGAAGGTCTTATCTTGAATCATGAAACACTTCCTATGGCATCACAGCAGAGTGACAGCACCCTCTGCTCTGGTGCCTGTCAGACCAATAGCTGCAGGCTCACTCATTCATCATGTACAGATGAAGCCCAGGAAAAAAAAGAGATTACATGTCTGTGATCTAAGAGGATACATAATGTGGAAAGATACCCATCGCCCTTCCTACACACAAGTAAAATCTGGATACCTAAAGCATGTTTGAGCATTTGGCCAGCTGTGTGGAACAGCAGAAAGCTGGAAGGAAGCAGTCAGGCTACCACAGCATTGTCAGCAAGTGCCTGACCACTCCACAAGTAGCTGGGAGGAGAAATAATGTTGACAAGTCTCAGCAATGGTGTTGCTCTCATGCAGATGCTCTTCCTGGTCACATCTCCATCACTCTCACCAGTGAGGAGACCCCAGGCCTGCATGTCACAAGCCAGAGCTCCTGAACCCCCTGGCATATTGGAATGGGCAGTACACCAGGGTTGTGGGCACTGCTGCTGAGCCCAGAAATATGTCTTTTACCAGGCACAGATCCTGCATCCATCCCCCTATGAATAACTCCTTAGAAGATGGTGACAGCTACAAGCACTCAGCATTTTACAGGCTCAGACTTCACAGTTGTGCCCCAATTTTAGTGCTTGAAGCCCAATATAGCTGAGCACAATTGCTGCAGTAGGTTCACAGCTTGGATCTAACCCCTTGATGAAGCTGGCACAGAAGCACAGGCTGCAGGGCTGGACAGAGTGGTGGGCTGGCTGAACATCAGGTGCCCATCCAAGCCACTCTATCTCTCCCCTCCTCAGCTGGACAGGGAAGAGAAAATACAACAAAAGGCTAAGGGGTTGAGATAAGGGCAGGGAGAGTTCACCCACCAGTTACTGTCACAGGCAAATGAGACCTCACTCTGGGTGGGACACAGCCAGGTAGGAGTTCCCAGCAAGAGCCAACCTGCAAAACCTATCTTTTTCAATGGGGACACATTTACTTACAATGGTGTTTTTACCCAGTCTCTCTATCATGAAAATTTTTATAATCCATAGTCTTACATATGGAAAACTCTCATATACTTTGGGTATAAACAAATATACAGAAATGAGCTGGCTGAGAGGTAGGTGACTAACACTGTGAGCTGTGACGTAGTTATCAGAATAGGAAAAGGCTGTCTTTCTGGGATGCCTTCCCTACAGCCCATACAGATAGGACTGTGTGAGAAGCAAGGCCATAAAGAATATCAAGGTTTAGATTTGTCCTGTGATTTTTTCTTCAGATTTTTAACTTTTGCCAGATTTGCTTTAGGAAAAAGCCCAAACCCAAGAACAAAAAGAGAAGGACAATAGCGCTTTGAGAATGCTTTTATTCATGCTAAAATTCTCTTTTCCCCCAGAACATGATCTTTTCCACTTGAAGATCAATGTTTATGTTTTGTGGTCTATTGAGCACAGGATTGTAGCTGGTATTTAGGGATGGTATTTAATGCTAAGCATCTACTAATCTTCTGGGAAGAAAAACCCATCACCTAAAAGCCATTATGGAATTAAGTCAAAAGAAGAATATTGTCTATATTCTTCTAAGCAGAGATCAGTGTTATGACTGTAAAGAGAGGAGCTGTGCCTGGGCATGGGCAAGCAGGAGGGCACAGGGGACAGCACAGGTCCTCAGGGCATCTGTGATAGAAGGATTCCTAGTCATCCTCCTGCAGCAGGCACTGAGCCTTCTCCTTCTGGAGCAAACCTTCCAGGCAGCCTGCAGCTTGCTTTTGATTTACAAGTGGCAGTACAAGCACATGAGCCTGCCCCAACTTGCCAAGAAAACACACACACTTCCCTGCTATCAAAAACTTCCCAGAGGTGACTTCTATTTAGCAGAACTCTTGTATAAAAAAGGGTAGGAATCAGGCTGCTGATGTGTGAAGTTGCCATAATGCAAAAAAACCCACAACACACTAGGAGTTTATGCCAGCAGGCTTTCCAGCTGGCTGACCCAAGCTCCCATGCCTCGCCCTGGGCACTGGCCACATTGTGAGAGATGAGCTATTGATGCCTTTGCTTTCTCCTCATCCTGCTCTTTGTTTTCCAGCTCTTTGCTTTGCTGCTGCTCAGTGCCTCTCACCATACACTCATCCCCACTTTGCCCTTCTGCTCTGCCCCTTCTGATTTTCCCCTGCCCCTGGCACTGCTTTGTCATTTTGGCACTTGACATCCCCAGTGCTTTTCTGGAAACCCAGCGTGTTCCCTCCTCTTACCCAGGTTTGCACCAAAGCCATCCCACATGTATGCGTGGAGGAAAGCAGGGTTTCACACTCCTCCCTGCAGTAAAAAAAAAACAAACCCATGACATCAACTCCAGAGCTTGTTAAAATGATTTCTTGGTGTGCAGGGGAAAAAAAAGCTTTGCCAGCAAGAACCTCTTTGGTATGGATTCCTTAAGAAAGGAACTGCAGGATTTTGTTTTGCTCTTTTTTGGTGTTTGTTTTTTTAAGTGCAGCATCACTCTGAGGGCTCGCTTGAGGAAAAACAAGGAAATCAAGATGGTATGTGAGCCATGGAACAAGTCCCTTCACCATGGCAAGGCAACATTGTTGTATAGCCAGACCGAGCAGAAACCTCTTGTGGGGAGGAATATTACCTTTTCATACCCCTTGGCACTGGAATAGCTGCAGGGTAGAAGGAGATTCTGGCAATATTTTTGCAATTTGGGGAATTGCCTTGGCAAGGGAGGGCTAAAATGACTCTGCTATCAGTTTTTTCCATATATACACATTAAATTGTTCCCTCTCCCTGAGACTTAAACACACACAGGATCACTGTCTGGATAAGACAAAGTTGGCACCACTGGAAAACCCTGTCCACCTGGGAGAAAGATCAGTGCAAAGCACCTCCATCATATCTCACTTGGCTGTTTGGAATAAGGGATTTTCCTGAGCAGACAAAAAAAAAAAAAAGGGTGTGTGGGGGGAGGCATACACACCTTGGGGAACCGTGTGTGCACCTTCTGTAACCCCCAGCTGTGGTCAGACCTCTCCAGGCACAGGCAATGCAGCCTTTCAGCAGCTGCTGTCAGACCCCAGCCCTTTTTCTTGCTGCATGGCTGTTTGACATCCACATCACCCTGTGTGAGGAAGATAACCTTGACACGGTGAGCCATGAAGCTCACGAAAATGTGCAAAGCCAGCGAGCTTTTCCAGTTGCGCTGCGAGGCTTCCTGCACATTAATCTCCTCCTCTGGAATCTTGAACAGCCAGTCAAAATAATCCCTTTGTAGAATTGCTTTCACGGTGAAGAGGAAAGGACTGGGAACACAGATCTATAAATATCTTCTGGGACGTTCATCTCTCCTCTCATGCACTCTGATCAGAGCCCAGCAGAAAGGACTCCAATGAAAGTGTCCCTCTTGATAAAATAAAGGCTGCTCGTGTGAAGCTCCCACATATGAATGCCAGGTGACACCCAGCTGTCATGCTTTGTCATAAATGCAAGGGACACAAGCCCCTTGGACTGTCTGGTTAATATTAGCACTGTGCTTTGCAAACTTAAAGAGCCACAGCCCCATCAAACGTAGTGCACAGACGTGTGGGGGACTACCTGCTGTCACATCAGCCTGCCCCAGCATTGCATCCTTGCTGAACCCTGACAAAACCCCAGTGGAGAGCCTGAACAGAGCTGGAAATGTGAAGTGCAGCACGAAGAAAAGGGCAATGCTGCAGTTTTTAAAATGCTGCCTTCATTCTGCACAGCCAAGAGAATGAGCTGACAGAGCACTGCCTCAAAACCCCCTCCTTCTCCACATTTCACAGGCTTCTTCCTTTCACTTACTGTCTTCATACTCCATTGGTGCACATTCAGCTCAAAATAGAGCTGGAAGACAGAAGCTGTAGTCCCTCCAGGTCCCCTGGCACAGCCTCCTCCTCCTCACCCTCTGTGTCCCATTGCCGTGGTTCAGCCCCAGCCGGCAACAACCCCACACAGCCACTTGCTCACTCCCCACCAGTGCGATGGGGGAGAGGATCAGAAGGATAAAAGTGAGAAGAAGGTTAGGAAATTCCACACACGCAAGCAAATAAAAGCCATAAATGCATCCATCACTTCCCACAGACAGGCAGGTGTTCAGCCATTCCCAGGAAAGCCAGGCTCCCTCACACATAATGGTTACTGTGGAAGACAATGCCATCACTCCAAATGTTCTCTCCTTTCTCCTTCTTCCCCCAGCTTTATATGCTGAGCATGATGCCATATGGTATGGGCTAATCCTTGGATGTGCTGGGGTCAGCTGTCCTTGCTCTGCCCCATCTCAACTCTTGTGCACCCCCACTCCACTCACTTGTGGGGTGATGTGAGAGGCAGAAAAGGCCTAGCCTTTGCCTAAGTCCTGCTCAGCAGTGACTAAAACATCCCTTTGTGATCAGCAGTGTTTCCAGCAACAATCCAAAACATCCACAGGCCAGCTACGAGGAAGAAAATTAACTCTACCCACAGTATTTCAGATGTGGCCTCACCAGAGCTGAGAAGAGGAGCAGAACCACTTCTCTTGACCTGCTGGCAATGCTTTGTCTAATGTGACCCAGGGTACCATTCACCTTCTTGACACAAAGCCCCATTGCTGGCTTGTGTTCAGCCTGCTGTCCACCAGGACACACAAATTCCTTTTCTAGATGGGTGAATTCTAGATGGTGCCCCCAGCATGTCCTGCTGCATGATGGTTTTTTTTTTTTGTCTACAGCTGCAAGACTTTGCACTTCTCCTTGCTGAACTTCATGAGGTACCTGTCAGCTAATTTCTCCAACCTGTCAAGGTCCCTCTGGGATAGCAGCATCAGCCTCTGCTCTGTCTGCCACTCCTGTGGGTCTGGTGCTGTCTGCAAACTTGCTGAGGGTAAACTCTGGCCCACCATCCAGATCATTAATGGAATGTTGTGCACTATTGATCCCTGGGGTACACTGGTAGTTACTGGCATCCACCTACATCATGCCACTGATCACCACGCTCTGGACACAATGGTTTGGCCACTTTTCAATCCACCTCTGCTCATCCAACCCACTCTGCAGCTTCTCTGCAAGGATCTCACAGGAGACAGTGTCAAAAGGCCTCATGGAAGTCCCGGCAGACAATTCCCACTGCCCTCCTCTCTTCTACCAGGCCAATCACTTCACCATGGGAGTCTACCAAATTGTCAAACACGACTTCCCCTTGTTCGAGCCCTACTGACCAACTGCTGGCAATTTCACTGTCTTTGATGGGCCTGAAGATGGTTTCCAGCATTAGCTCATCCATCACCTTCCCAGGGATTGAGGTGAAGCTGACCACCCTGTAGGTCTCCCAGTTGTCCTTCTTGCCCTTCTGGAAGATGGGGGTGATGTTGCTTTATTCCCATTCTTGGGCACTTCCCCTCATTGCCATGACTGATCAAAGCTGATGGACACTGCAATGGATCTGACATCTCTCTCAGCACCTGTGGGTATATCCCACCAGGACCCATGGACTTATGTACATGCAGGTTGCTTAAGTATTCCCAGACTTGGCCCTCATCCATCTAGGGAATATCTTCCTAGCTAATTTGGTTTTTGTAACTCATATTTGCTGCCATTATCACCTTATTACCTTTTAGGTGGCTGCAATTTGATTAATAATTCATTTTATAGACTGTTTAGAGCTGAGGTGAGGCTGTCTGGGCAGCAGATTCACAGGTCTTTCCCTCCACTTTGTTTTGAGAAGTCTCTTTTACCTGTCTCATTTCTGTCAGTGTTCCTGCTTTCCATTAGTTCTTTCAATTAATTATCAAAGGTCTTTGAATCAAAAGTCACTATGGAGTGAATTTTGTCTTCTGTACTTCAAGTCTCTTCAAGTCTTTTTAGTCTTCTGTTCTTCAAGTCACAACTACTCCTTTTGGTACTGCATTTATCAGAAGGAAAGATGTTGGATCTCTTGACCACCTTAATAACTGGGCAATGCTAATTTTTGCCCTCCTCACCCTTGGCAATGCTGTCAGAGCTTCCTCTTGCACGCTGAGCTGTCTTGGAGAGCAGCTTTCAGGCTCCCATTTCCAACTGCCCCACCAACAGGCAGAACTTCAACCCCTATTTTTCTGCTTGTCCACTCTTTCCCAATCCCTCAGGAAAACAAACAGAAAAGGCCACGGAGAAAACAAAATAACAGAAAAAAAACCAAACCAAACCAAACCAAACAACCAAAAAAACCCAAACCAAACCAAAAAGAAAAAAAAAAAAAAAAAAGGAAAGCAAAGGAAGGACCGTTTTTCAGATTAAGAAAGCAATGAGGCCCGAAAGCTGGTGATTAAAAACCTAAACCGACGCAGCCTCCAGAAGGAGCGAGGGACAGCAGGAACACAAAGGACCACGAAACCCGCCCCAGCCGCATCGAGACCCAGGCATGGCTCGGCGGGACAGCAGCGCAGCGCGTCTCTGTGGCGCAATCGGTTAGCGCGTTCGGCTGTTAACCGAAAGGTTGGTGGTTCGAGCCCACCCAGGGACGCAGCGGGAGCATTTTGGTGCGTTGTGTGTTTTTTCCTTCCCTGCTACAAGAGGCGGCGGCTGTAACCGGCCCGCGCCGCCTTCATACCGGTGGGAATTGCCCAAGACCCGCTTTTGGCACCGGGACCTCGCTACTCCTGCACCGCGGAGAGAATTTTCACCTGCACCGTGTGCTCACAGCGGGATTCCAGGTGCTCCGTTCGATTGCTCAACTGGGATTGCAGTAACTAGCTCCCGCTAAGGGAGTTTCCGTAGTGTAGTGGTTATCACGTTCGCCTAACACGCGAAAGGTCCCCGGTTCGAAACCGGGCGGAAACACTATGCTTTTTTTTCCCTTCCCGTGTCACCGCGGACGCGTTTCCTGCTCCGTCTTCAGAACGCACCAGCGGCCGCGTGGGGCTCAGCCTTTCCCGGGAGTTGGGAAAGGGCGAGCGGCTTCCTGGGCTGCAGCGAGGCCGGGAGGAAGGGGCAGGGCTGGGAGATGTGTCCGAGCTCTTCTTTATTCACATGCACGAACCCCTCGGCAAGCGCGTTTTTCCCTACAAAGACCGCCCAGAGCAGAGGAAACGGGCTTCAGCTGAAACGGTCTGAACACCATCAGAAAACTTGGGACAAAAATTACAACCGCTTGCCGTGGGCATTACAGATACCCCTTTAGATATTAACTCCCATAAAAAGAGTAATATAGACCTAGGTCGGGGGGAAAGCATCTCCTGAGGGTTTCTTCGGCCTCTTCCTCGAAAACAGGCGCTGGAGACACCCAGCTCCTACTTCTTCACTCCTTTCCCAGCATTTCCTCTCTGTGAGCCCTGTGGCTACTCCGTGTTCTCCTGGGCTGTGCAGCTTCAGCATCTCCCTCGCAAACAACCTCACCGTGTTTGTGCACAGCAGTGTAAAACTAAAAATGTCCCAAACTCCATCAGCCTTGTTAGCCCACTCACCTTCTCTTCTCTCTTGCTCTGTCTGCTCACTGTCTTAGATTCATACTTAGGCTGGAAGTTCTTCCACTCTGAGACCGAATCCTGGTGGACTTCAAAGCACAGCACGCACTTTGGAGCATAAGAAAGGTAATGTGCTTTGCTCTGAGCACCAAGGGGCTCATATCAAGAGCAGCTGTTTAGCTTTGCAAAAGGAACACAGACAAGACACAATGGCTTTCGCTGATATATTGTCTGGAAGGGAATAATTATTTAAGGCAAAAAACAGTGATGGAAGAATAAATGGCAATACCCAGCCATGAAAAATATCAAGGTCAAAATCAGATTTGTAATCAGCACCACAACAGATTTCTTGCACAGTGCTCTAGCAGGTATACAGCTAGAAATCCAACCAGGCAGCTCCTTTGCAGATGTGTTGGTTGTCCTGTAGGCAGGACATGAGAAGACAGCTCTGTTTTCACCCTTTACTGTGTTACAAGTGTTTGAATGTATCATTGAGTAGTAAGATCTGAATCACAGCACCATCTCTGCAGAGCCAGTTATGCCTTTCCCAAATCAGAAGACAGACGGAAGAGACTGCCCAGGGAGGTGGGGAAGTCACCATCCCTGGAAGTGTTAAAAAAATGTAGATGTGGGACTTAGGGACATGGTTTAGTGGTGAAGATGGCAGTGTTCAAAGCCATCAGACTTTGGGAAATTTATCCTAGAACATCGATAAAACCTCCATAATACAGTGGCCAGCTCCTGATCACTACCTATACTTACTCTATGCCCACCTGGTATACTTCCAGTTGACAGAAAACTACTACAATACTTTGTGTTCTCTTCATGGCAAATTAAGAGCTGCATTTAAAAACTACAATTAATATAAAACATCCAGTAACATTTCAAATTCCAAACAAGTTTCTTTGGTCATGGGGTTTTCACTCAACCTCAGCTGAATTCTCACTTGCACAGGATCAGAGGCAGTAAAACATTTATGGAAACAAACAAATCTGCACTACATCATCTTTAGTTTTCTGTTTCAGGAAAAAAGGCAGCCAGGAACATGCAGCACCAACAGATTTATTTTCATACCTACTTTAATCTCAAGGGCTATTTGTTTGCTCTTGGAGCTTCTATATATACCTGTATCACACTGAATCCCACGCAGCTGCAGACCAAACACTCCCAACTTCAGTTTGTGAAGGGGGTGCCAGTGGTAGCCAGAGGTCCTTGCTTCTGTCTAGCTGTATCTGCACAGCAGGTGTGCCCCCACACCCTCCCTCCTCTGCCATGAACCTCATTATAAACCTCTCCACCAGACCTCCTCAGCTTCTAGCAGGGTCTCTTCCTCCTGCTGCCCCATGCATTCTGCATCACCAATCCTGGGCTCACTGCTTTACTCGCCCCTGGGTCTGTGTTGTGTCCCAAGCCAGTGGTGAAGGAGCTCCCATGGCACAGCTGCAGGTCACTGCAACCCATTCACAGATAAATCAAACTGTCATTTTGGTCAGCTTTTTTTTTTTTTTTTTTAATTAGGGAATTCACAAATGGGCAAACATTTCACAAGCAGTACATCAGCCCTTAACATTCAGAATCCATTAATTTTCTATTGTTACATTACCAATTACAGTATTTAAAACAAAGAAGAAACTCAAGTTCTTCACAGTAACTTGAATTTCAAAAATGAAAACATTCACAGCCTGAAGTACCAGTTTGATAACAATGTACCCAACTGCAGCAGAAATAAGTGGACACAGCAAGTTCAGGGCCATGGATAGTTTTTCAAACACTTTTTAAACCTAGTTCAAACAATCCAAAACCATTAGAATCTGTAACCATGCCTTGTAGTAGCACTATGTTACTGGCAAAGTAAGACTGAGCATTTAATGTTTTGAACTTGGGATCTAAAACAATGAAAAAATGCAGAACCCTTCTAAATATGCCTGATATAAAATAAAATAAATGCTGATAAAATCCTTCTTATTTTCAAGAACAAGAAAAACGTACAGCTAATCTAACTTGGCATATAATGCCCTCAGCTTTGTGTCTATGCATTTAAAAAATACTCCAATCTAGCAAAATGAAAGCTATACATATCCAGAAACACCAAGGTGTGAATCCCTCTGCTTACTCACTGCTGTCTTGCCACATTTTTCCATTACTTTCTTCCTACTGACCTTGCCTCTCCTTGGCATCTCACATACAGTTGGGGGTGCACTGCCTGAGTCATGAAAAACTCCAAGTGACAACAGTAATAGGCATTAACTTACAGTTAAATTAATTCTAAGAAACCTTTCTTTTATTAAATGTTTTTGCAGCTATGAAAAAATAATGGGTACATCTGATATTCCTTCTTAGTGATGCAAACTCTGGACCAAATCTTACAATTCTACTTAAAAAAATAACCTGGCTCAGAAAATATTCTACCAAGTTCTATTCACAGTTTCCCAGGATGAAAACTCAGTAAGTGCTGTAAATTTAAATAGGAAAATTTCTACCATGTATCCATCTTCTCTTGGATTCAAGGGGTGTATACATCACCATGAGCTTGTAGAACAGTAATTCTCTAAGGAGTTGAATGCCAGCCTAGCAGAATGCCAGCTTCAATTTATAATGTTACAAATAATCTTCATATCAGAGGATGCAAAATTCCCTAATTACGGAAGGTACTTAATTTTTTTTTTTAAATGTTGGACAAAACTTCAGGAGTTGAGTGGTCCTGTAAAATCACTACTACATAAACAGTATTTCTTATACCATTACATCATCAAGACTACAGAACTTGATTATTTCTCAAACTCATTAGAGTATGGAAGTTTTTCATATTAAAAGCAGCTAAAATTAAGACTCATAGGAGCTTTTAATTAAAAATCATCATCATATCTGACAGGTAAAATAACTGCTTCTCAGAAAAATAAAATACATTAAACCCTGATTTGCTTGTTACAATGAAATATTAAGGAAAAAACCCTCAAATGTAAATTGTTCAAGTACAGCCAGTGTGCAAGTAAACTAGTTATAAAATATAATTTAGTAGTGCTTTGTTTCAAAATATACATAATACTGAAAAAAATACTTAAACCCAAGAAACTGAGTATTTACCAAGTTTCAAACAGAGTTTCATCAAAATGATGTAAATCTATGTCACCTGCCATTGAGCTTGGTGCTGAAATGGAGAGCAAGTCTTCAAGGATAACATCTCTTGTAGGACTTTCAAAAGAAAGTTTTTTCACACTGTGTTTGTTTATTGCATCAAGTTCCGAATTAGCATCCTTCACAGGACTGTAGTAATTGTGGTCCTCGCCTGTCACTGCTGCCTGTGGCACACCGGTGTTCCCGTCGGGCAGGGCCGTTGCCATGCTGCTGTGCACCATTTCCATGTACATACACTCATCTTCGCTCTTTGGAGCCTCCAGGGAGGCGACAGTCGAAGCAGGGGACAGTAATTCCGCCAGTATTTCATCAGTGTTATCATGGCCAGTGCACCCTGGCACAGCGTTTGCATTAAATTCAGATTCATTACCTGTGACATCGATCTGATACTGCAGCTCCCTTAAAAAGCTCTGCAATAATTCACTGTCGTTTTGAGATTCAGTCTGAGATGGGGTGCTTACGTCTCCACTCACAGGTTTTTCCTGTTTCATCTGTTCCACTGCTAATCTATCCAGTGAAGCCAACTTCTTCTTTTTAGCATTAAGTTTTTTTAATAATTTTAGGCGAAGTTTTTTTGTTTTGTCACTGTCTGACTCTTCTGCCTTACCAGAGTTATAGCCAGGTGAAGGGAACTGAGTTACTTTACCTGAGGCACCCAACGTACTTTCTGACTTATTCCAAGCTGGACCTACAATCGTGGTATGATTTGCTGTTGGAAGACAAGTACTTTGAGAAAATCCTTTGAAATTTGATAAAGGATGAGTATTATTATTCTGAGGAGCCACTAACTTTGGGGTTTCAGTTGTTTTCTTTATACCTCTGCTTTGAAATCCACCAAAGTTACTTGCCCCCTTAACTGGCAGCCGAACTTCATTTATTTTTTGCACAGAGGGAGTTTTGCAACTTCTCTCTTCCTTGACAGCTGAGGCACTTGAAGGCATAAAAGAAGTACTCTTGCTTAGTAATTTCTTTACCCAGCTTCCTACAAATCCTCCTTTTCGGTCTTTGTGTGAGGACTGAACTAAATTACTGGCACCAGAAGAACTGCCAGCTTGAGAATTAACTACAGTTTTGATTTCATTGTTCAAGTCAGGTGATTTTTGTATATTATTTTCTACTGCTAACAACTTCTTGTTTAGCAATAGTTCTGAATTTAATCCATGTTCTCTGTTAGCTAAATTAGTTCTGTCATTTAATTTAGAAGGCAATGGGTCAGATGAATCAAGCTCATGTTTTCTGGGCACAGGAGGAGTAATGTTTACTGGGTTCAGCTCTTCTAGAGGTAAGCAAATACTGGAATTTTCAAATAACATGGATTTATTGTTCATAGCTAGACTAGTTCCAGCAAACTCTCCTGTATATGGAGTGCTAAGTGAAAAAGCTGGTTCCTGTTGTTGTGATGTGCCCCATCCATCAAGAAGGTTATTTCCCACCATCTGTCCGTTAGGCAGCGCTTTATCTTCCGAGTCATCTAGAACTTCTTCAAGCATCAGTGTTACAAGATCACCATCTGCCAGATTTTCTAAACCATGATGAACAACACCTTTGTCCTCAGTTACCTGCTGCTGTTTCTTCTCTGGAGTCCTCACAAAATCCTCTTTGTGATGTTCTGCAGATGTTTTGCCGACAATGTTATCAAAACCACAATGCAACACTGTGGAATTTGAATGTACATTATTAAGAGGAAAATCTTCACTATTTTTACTTTGGAACTGTGAATTTAGTTCTTCTGGCACATGGGATGCTTTCTTTTCCCAGATAACAAGACGAATCTCTGAAGGAGGAACTTCAAATCTTTTATGTCTCTTGCAATACGGACCCTTTAAATCATCACATTCAAGCCAAGTTCCTGAAAAATAGTAACCAGTGTAGAGACTCAGACTTTTAAAATTGAAGTCACTATCCTCACACTTGTCAAGTATTTTTATTAACTCATTCCCCTGACAAGCAGAAAATAGAAGTGGTTTTTTTTTCTCCAGAGAAAACTGGGAGATTTCCACTTAAAAAGATCAAATACAAGAAGAACTTGCAGCAATATTATTAAAGGTCAGAGTAGGTCAACCATAAAACAAAGCTAGCTAAGGGTTTTTTTTGGCTGAAACATCTTGTCTGAAAATACCCTCACACAAGTCTGAGGTAAGAACCACCTCTCAAATTAAGTTTCTTTGTAGACCTTTTCATTGCCTGGGTAGGAAGCACAGGGACTAAAAAGAAACTGCTCTTTTAATGCTCTTGTCTCATCACTTGCAAACTGTTCATAGATCATGAAAGAATATTTTACAGCTTCAAGAATTTTAAAACAGATATATACGACATATAGGAGGGTCTTAACTAGGCATTTCCCAGTTGTTTCCTCTTCCCATTTTTTTTTTATCTCTGGCAGTATGACTTAGACAATATTCATGTTGTCACAACACTTAAGACTGCACTCCATGCTCTGTAACAGAGGCATGATTACCAAAATATCACCTTTTCACCTTCTCTGATTATGGATCTTCCATCAGTGGTACAACCATCTTACCATTAGTAATGTTTCTAACATGGATTTGTGCCTCCCACCCCTGAGGTGCCATAAAGTACAGCTATAAAAAATAACTTCATTAATTGCTCATAGTACCATAGGTTACCTTGCTTCCAGCCAAGAATGGATGAATCACTGGTATAAAAATAAACAATACTATTTGTTCCACAGTCATGGTCAGACTGCATGTTTAAACTTTTGCGAGGTTATGAAGGGAAAAAAACTCTATAGCCAAATTACTTTTTCCAGTAAATGCACTGTAAAACAGCACAGTGCACTTAAACCAACCAAAAATCTTCACTCTGAGAAACAAGTCCCCTCAGTTATTCACAACATTTTAATATGAAGTTTAGAATGCAGACAAAAGAAATCTTTGTTGTTAGACATCAACGGTTGAGACTACTGCAGTAACCCATAAAACATTTCATGTAGACTCATGAAATATTATGATAGATAAGAACCATAAACTCTATCTTATCTCTCTCTTTTATGAGGAAAGACTGAGGCAGCTGGGCCTGTTCAGCCTTGAGAAAAGACAACTGAGAGGGGACCTCATCAGTGTCTGTAAGTATCCAGAGGAACTGGATACATAGATGTATCCAATACAGAGCTGGGAACAGACCCAGCTCTGCTCAGCAGTGCTGAGCAATAGGACAAGAGGCAACAGGCAGAAACTGATGCACAGGAAGTTCCACCTGAACACGAGGAAGAACTTCTTTAGTGTGCAGTGACCACGCACTGGAACAGAATGCCCAGAGGGGCTGCAGAATTTCCCTCACAGGAAATATTCACGAACCATCTGGATGCCATCCTGTGCCACGTGCTCTGGGATGGCCCTGCCTGAGCAGGAAACTTGGATGACCCCCTGTGGTCCCTTCCAATCTGACCCACTCTATGATTCTTACCATCAGGATTCAAAGACCAGCTTATGAAGTGCTTCTTATCTGTTTGGAACTGAACAACAGATGTTATTTGGTAGGTGTCTTCCTCAAACTCAAACGAGTATTTCTCCAGGTTGTTATGTGGCAAGCCTTCCACAAAATGTAATGTTAATATTGAGGGTACTCTGACAAAGAAACAATAAAGAACCAGTTTATTACAATAAAACAGTGGCAAAAGTTCCTAATCAAAAAGTAAGACATCTCTAAGAGTATGTGGTTCTGCCCTTACTATTTTACCTCCTCACAAACTCTTCAGATTGCACAGTAAGTGCACAGGGAAGAGACTATCCCAAATAGATCTTCCATTTAATTATAGATTAGAGGGGAAAAAACAACACCAAATAAGGGATTTGGGGAGTGGGGAAAAGTTGAAAAAAATCACTCCTGTGCCATAAACACAGTGGCAAGAGACATTGTTCCCAAGTCAAATAAGTCAACAAATGATCAAACAACTTTTATCCACAGCAGGGGCTGTGAAAAGGCTGACACTGGATATCACTTGTCTGTATTTACTACTTGATAGTTAAGTATTTATGACCTAGTTCAAATACATGTGTTGGTCAGCGTGTTAGACACTGCTCTGTTTCATGTTTAGTAAACACCATTTGCTATTTCAGCTTTTAAGAATGATCTAAAATCTATAAAAGTGAGTACTGATCAGAGTTTAGGGTTTAGAATCTCTGCAAACTCACAGTAATACTTCGGATTCAGAAGTCATAGGTTCAATAAATGAAGTCTCAGAACTTTATGTATGTTACTTTCAAGTTCACATATTCAAACTTACTTTTCCAAGATCATCTGTCGTCTTTGAGATGTATTACCGCAGTTATTACATGGTCCAATATGAACAGCGTTCAGTGGATGCCAATCAGGGATTGCATTGGGAAATATTGTTAGTGTTTTCTTCAATCTGGACACACACACACATTTAAAGAGTAAGCTGAGTTGGTGATCAGAAAACAATAAATATACACACTTTACCAGGAAACAAGTTATAAAAACATTATGGCAAACCCAAATTCTATTCATGTTCACGCCATTTGTATGGAATTCACTGTGACAGCATCACATCCAAGTCAGCCCTGAATTCAGTTCTGCCGAACAGCATCAGTCACAATTTGCTTTCAGCAGCCCTGTGGCCTTCATTTTCACATTATTTACTTTTTCTCCCTTTTAATGTTATCTGTGTTTCTTTTCCAACATAAGACAGAGCTTGTACCAGGATCTGCATAATTTACTAGCCAATACAGATGTTTTTCAAATAAAATGAGCTGTCTTCTGAAGGTGTATCTCTTTTCCTGCTGACTCTAAAAGGAGCCTAAATTACGAGCTTGTACCTGCAGCTACACAGAACTAAATAAATTCTCAAGAAATTCCTCCCCTATTTTAAAATAGATAAACTATGTTAGAGAATCTCTGATTCTTTGTAACCCAAGTGAATATTCCAGGTATTTCTCAACAGCAGAACTGTACTAGGCATACATTCTTTAAAACCACAACAATTTGTATACTCTCAGCAAAATATCAGAGTGAGCATGCCCAGAGACTCACATGATTACCTATTGTTTCTTTCTTAATTAATTGATAACATGAATGCTTAAGACATGGAATAGCAGTAAACTATTTGCAAATGAAAAAGCAAATAATTTAAAACTTCAACAACAAGCTTAAACGTGGAAATCTGAAGAAAACCAACTATTTTATACAGATTAAAAAAAATAAGGTAGAATAGCTATACAGAAGCTACTTATATAAAAATCTCACCGGTCCTGGTATTTGTAGCCACAATGTACACATTCAAACTTCCATGAAAAAGAATGCAAGAATAGTTTCTCAGCTTGTTGATCCACTTGTAAGAGTAGCTGAAGTGCAAACACTGGATTCTCCATATTACCTTCAAAGATGGGGCAGGAAAAAATGGTCACTAAATATCTGAAATCACCTTTTAGTACCTCAAAAAGGAAGAAGATAAGCTTATTACTATGATTTAAATTTCGGTTATTACTTCAAGGCTTTATTTGTAATTCACACACCAAAGGGATTGATCCATGTTATTAGGTTGTTATCAGTGACAATTTCACGACTACAGCATAATTACAAAGATTATCTGCTCCCTAAAAAGTCAAAATAGGCAAAGAACAAGCCAGCTGATCATACTGTAAAGTATGTGCAAGTCACCAATAGAAACAAGTGTATTTCCAAACTTTCTTGTATGCGTACATACACGCATACTTTTATGTATGACATAAAAGGCTTTACATCTAAGGTTTCCTGGAAGTAATTACTGAGATGCTCCACTAATTACTTACCCAATTCCCACCTCAGCTGAGGCTTAAGTTCTGTAAACATTACGTTTCTGATTTCATTGAGCTGAGATTCTGCTTTTGGAAGAACATCTAAAGGAATAAAAATAAATATGTCTTCATGTAGTCATGTGTAACAGCTCCCACATCTTTTCACACACATATGTACTCCTAGCATGCATTCCCTCTCTGCAAACCAATGCTTTCATATTGATCCATACTTGCCTAAGACTTGTTGGTAAAACAGCCAATTCTTCGTATTAATCAAATTGAAAATTGGAGAAGAATTCACACAAGTTACTCAAAATTTACTGCTGTCTGCTGACTAAAAACTACTTGCTCTGACTTAAATTATGACTAAGAGCTTGAGCCAACAGCTTTGTAGTAGCAATTTTTAAGGATAGTGTGACCACACATTACAAATCCTAAAGATTCAGAGATTAACAGAAAACTTTAACACATTAAGACCAAAAAAACAAAACTTTGCTTACATGCTTTCTAAGGTTATACAATTCAAATAATAAAACATTTTAATGTCTTGTTTCAGATTAAATACCAATTTCCTAAGAAAGCCTTTAAAACAGTAAACATAATTTTAAATTTGAAAATAACTTTTTACTTTATATATCTTAGTATTTAATTTTGCATGTTGTTTAAACACAAATACATTCTTTAAGCACAAGCAAGAATGTAACTTCTACTACATAATCATGATCATAATCTGCAGAAATTAAAGAAAATATTTAGAATAGCTGTTGAAACTGCTTATTACATATAAACTGTGTATAGAAAAAAAGGAAATTACATTTCTTGCAGCTATATTGCTTTTGGTTGTATTTTCAAACAGCTGTATGCAAAAGATACTGTAAAATTACCCAGAAGAACAGAATGAATTCTACACCTATTCTCCACAAAAATACTCTTCATCCAGTCCCCTCTCCACTGTTACCCAAATAAACTGATTTGTTTTGCAGCAATTGAAATGGAAAGGTTTAAGTTCTTTCAGAACAACAGTGTGTTCCAATGCTTAACATCCCCATTTAAGGGTTACTGCGCACCAGAGCTCCTTTGCAAACACAAAGAAAGAAAAACATCTCAGACAGGTTCTAGCATGGCAGAAGGCTTCCCAGTAACAGCTGAATACCTGAACTCAAGCAGCCTGACTTCCTGGCAAGCACAGTACATGAAGCAGTTCAGAAAATTTTGGGGTTTTCTCCGCGCTTTGTAACATGGATTAAACCATTAAACTTTTGATACATGTTATTTTTCCCAGGAATGGCAGGACCTCATTCAAGTTATCTAGGACTGTTCTGTGAGTGTGGTTCATATATTCAAACATACATAGTCCAACCGAACGTCAACTGAAATTCAGGAGAGGCATTGGCTAACCAGAGAGGTTTATTCCTTCTGTAACAGATCTTATCTTAGAAGTTTAGACTTATGACACCAATGGTCCAGTCCAAGAGAAATAAAAAAAACATGATCTTAGTTTAGGAGTCTTAAACAGAATCCACAGAACAGAAAATGACTAAAGGCCACACCAGCAGAATACAGTGACACCCCCTCAGTTACAGTCCTCCAACCTGTTAAGCTGAGCTGACCTGTTAACCTCTGATAAGGGTTACTGAGTACTCACTAACCCTTTCCAGACCGTATGATCCAGGTGAATGTGTTTGACTACTTCTGACTGAAGCAGGTTAGGAAACACTGTCACCTACAGCAGCTTGCAGACCTCAGGGGTAGCATTCCTTCAATGAGAACAGCTGGAGCCAGAAAAGAACTTACGTTCCCAGCTTTACTGTTTTTGGTGTGACAAGGCAACTGGCCATTTACACAAGGATATAAACCCCAACAGATATTGTTGTGAAGATCAAGATTAGAACAGTATCCTAAGATGTTAACCAGCAGAGGGGAAGGAAACAAAGTAAGGGTGAATTACGTAAATAATTCCTAATATCTTTATGTTGGATATAACAAAAAAAAATTATGAGATGCTTGGTGTATGATGCCTTCAAAGAGTGCATGTTTGTCCCAAGAAAAACTATTTCAGATGTTACGAGGCTTTTGCTAGATAAAGCACACTATTCTGCAAATTCAGGGTAATAGTATGTTTTGTGATCTTGAAATAGAATGGAGGCATATATAAGCACACTGTACTAAATTCCACACATTTGTAGCAAATCAATCTGACTACAAGAAAACAGCAGCTAAATTTACTCACCTTTTACTTTACTCCTTTTACAGGTATTCAGAAGAATAGATGCTTGATTATACTTTTTCAAGAGTTTCTGGAGTAAACATTTTTCATCGTTATATTCTTCTGCTATAGCAGATTTTAGTGTTTCTAAGTGTACCAGCACTGACAAAATACAATCTAACCAACAAAGATTATGTACATTTCTCCACTGAAGACACAAATCTCTGTTATTAGTGGAACCTTTATCCTCTTTGAGTGGAATTTCAGATGCTGTTGATAAAACCTCTGAACTTGGCAACAGTTGTGTTTTGGGACTAGAAGTCTTTGGTGGACTTTCTTGGTAGTTGTTGGTCTTGGTTGTTGTTTCAAAATCCACTTTCTGCATGGAGGACCCCACATGGTTGCCAGAGTTTTGCTGGTCATTTTGTAATACATCGTGTAGGCTCGCCTTGGGAATACACAAACTATTCTGGTAGCCTTTCACAGCAGAGTCTGCATTAATGGTGTGCTCAGGATTGAGCACTTTGCTAGTTCTTGCTTTCTTTGGATCTGATTCAACAGCACAAAAGTCACTGGTATCACCCAATTTCCTTTTCTTGTGAGTAGATGGAACTTGATGATTTTCTGAACCAGTAGAAGTAATTATGCTGTTTAATGGTTTATAACCAAGTGGATAGATACACTAAAGGAAAGAAGGAAGGTTACAGTGAAATCTACAAAGCAATTTCAGGTGAACAAGAGCTAAAGAAAGTAAAAACATACTTTTAAAATGGAGTTGAATCACAGAATCACAAAATGGCTTGGTTTGGAAGGGATGTTACAGACCACCCAGTTCCAAACCCCCTTCTATGGGCAGGGACACCTTCTACTGGACCAAGTTGCTTAGACGCCCATCCAACCCCCATAGGGACTTCTGTAAAGTTGCTTAGACCCCCATCCAACCCAGCCACAGGGACTTCTGTAAAGTGATATTTTAATTAAATCAATACATATATTCGACATAGGTATGACAGGAAGGGTGTGTTATCCCCCCACCGTTTTATAAGCAACTGTGAAATAAATATATCAGTAAAGATATTTCAACACTACTTTTCCTGCAAATTCTTCCAACCTCTGCAAACAACTTAATTTCACTAAGGAGAGTCCTCTTGTCTTATTCTGCTAAATCCATTCCTTTAGGGTACAGATTTGACATTATTATCAAATTCCCCAGAGACTACTGGTGCCCAAACCGACGGTATCTTTCAGGCTAGCTCAATGACCAGGTGGCAACCAAAATATAGACAAATCCCTATTACCAATCTCCAGGACTATACTATAATTAGATAAAAGTAGGAAAGAATGGGAAAAACAACTCTGAGACCCATATCTAATCTAGTTTCTAATTTAAGGGCACCAGTCTGTTTGGGATTGCTATACTCTCCCCACATACACGGAGCAGTGAAGGGAGAGGTAGCAAAATCACAACTCAAATATTAAGCAGCAAAGAAATCCAGCTAAGGTTAAAATTAAAAAGGAAAAAAAAAAGAAAGAAAAACATTGTAATTACAATTATAAACCTATTTGCATTACCCAGACTTAAATAAGGGAAAATGGGAGACTCAGATCTGCTAGAGTTATGCACTAGTTACCTGGATCATCAAATATTCACCTTCTACTCTGACTTGTACAAAAATTTGTTTAGTACCTCTTGTGATGCCTTGTTAACTGAGAAGAACCCTCCTTTATTTCATTTTAATTTACTCTTTTTAATCCTTTAGGGTAGCTACCTATGCCTAAACACTGCATATACACAGGTTAGTTCTGTTTTTCCCTATTTGCAAGCAAGTATCTTGCAGCATACAGACTCAGAGGGGTCCTATTTCAACAGTGCTTACCGCCAACAAAATCACAGACTTAAGAGAGGTGTAACTGCTGAAGGTAAAGGCCTCTGCAGGGCCAAATAAAACTCTTTACTAGTGTAATACCTGAGGATTTTCACAAAGGAAAATGGATTCTTGAAAATTGAGGCGGTAAGTCCGTAAACCTTGGATCTGACCCTTCTCTTTGCAGACTGGACAATACTCATGTGCAGTTGTTTCCACAGGATTACAGTTCTAAAATAAAAACAAACCAAGAAAGATAAAGCAGCATAAATTTATGTATTTCATACATTATTATAATGTAAGACATACTTATCAAGATACAAAATCATTGTTCAACTTCTAGATATAATGCAATGCAATATAAAAAAGCATACTACATTGGTTTCTTTTTTATTATTTTTAATATATTTGTATAGTAGCATGATTTAAATAAATTTATCTTTTTATTTAAATATTCAAATAAGGTGTCTTTGACAACACAATTATGCACATTTTATTCTACTTGAACTAAACAACAGAACCCTTATTGCCAGGGAACACAAGCTCAGATCTTTGAAAGACAAATTAATTTTCATAGGAATGCAAACAGTTGTAAAAATAGTGCCAGTAAAAAAACATAGGCACATATTTACTTAGAATAATCTTTCGCCATTGTTATAGATTTCCGTGGAAAATAATTTTGAATTTTTTTTTTGTAAAATTAAGACCAATTAAAAATCTCTCAAAACAGAGAAAAATATGAACTTTGCACATATTTAAAACAAGTTTCAACTGACTTTTCCCAAATACCCCACCATGTGGAGTGTCGATTTCCCTATACCAGTCCCTTCTCCAATCACTTGCAAACCATTTGTAGTCTTCTGGGTATCCATCATTCTGAGCCACTGGCTAATTTATGTCACTTGTAACAATGTCATGACCACTAAGGATTTTTCAAAGACTCCTGAAAAATAAGAAGTGAATAAAACAATTAAAAAAGAATTAGACTGAAGTTTGGGAAAAAAAATACCAACAACAATGCAGCTTGCATGGTTTGTGGAAAGTAATTCAAAAGAATATTTCCTAAACTGAAAATCCTTTTTTTTCCCCAGTGCAGACTGTGAACTCAAAACTTTAAGTTAAGAACCACAGGGACCCAATCCTGCTCCTGTTAAAACTAACTAGAATACATATATCTCTTCAAGATGCATGAGGAAGTTAAGTTGAATTGCAAAGTCATCAATGCAGTATATTTCCTTCAGCCACAACTCTTTCCTTTTCAATACTTCCCTGAAAAACATTCTCTCCCACGCCATGATGTCCTTTCAACCCTTTTACACAGTACAGCAACAACTCCTTACAAAAAGAAAAAAATTTCTCCAGGCATTCTTGAGACCAGTATAAATACTAGTTCAACCTAAGCCTACTTATAATACTTGGCAAGAAGAGACCCTACAGAACTGCATGGAATGCTAAAAACCAACAGAGCGTGAATTAAAAAAGCACAACAGAAAAACACAACCACTCAGATTTCAAATCAGACCCCCCATGGCAACTTAAGAGTGGGTCAAAATGAGATGATGTCCTATTGAAACTTTCAGTGTGTCCAGCAGCACTTTTCAGAATTATCAGTGTGCAGCAGGTAGAGACAGTATTCCCTCACTGATGAAACTAATGGTTGTAACAAAAGGCAAGAACATAACAATATCAATCCATGTGCCTTAGAGCAACGTTTAGCTTTCAAAGTAATGTTGTAGGGTGCACAAGAAATAGCAGGGTCCAGGGCTCATGCAAGGTGAAAATTAATGAATTAGCTCAAGGTATACAAGCTTGTTGGAGTATAAAGGAAAGACAAGCACCCTGACTTTTCACACAGCAGCAACAGCACTATCACACTGCAACTCAACTCTGTTATCATCTATTTAGTCTAGCCAGGAAGTTCACTTGTTTTATACAATTACAAGTTGTACAGATAACAACCTTTGTCATAGGCTATATCATACTAAAATACGTAATTTTATTTTTCAAGGAACTTTCAGTCAATTCCTTGGCATGAAGCAGTCTCAGTGCTGCAAAGCAGATAAACAGATCACATGACAGAAACTCCTGAGAAATTTTTCACAAGAAAAATTCACCATACACTCAAAAGGTTAGTAACACTAAGAACCTGCAGGTTATTCTGTTTTAAGCATGCCCCTTGGTTTTCTTTGCAAGGCCCTGTTTATCCTATCAGCTCTCTCAAAAGGAAAGCAAATCTTTTTCTTCCAGTTGTGTTCACTTTCTGTTATTTCTGCTGTTCTTTTTAAAGCTTAAATACTGAGACATATAAGATGTTCTGCTATAAACACCCAGCCAATAGTATATTGAAATAAAGACTTTTATTTCTTATGAATACAATGACATTTAAAAAAAATTAATTATCCTCTTAGTTCAAAGACAAACACAATGAGCAAATAAAATGGGTCTCTAGTGCTGGATATGCAGAGTGGTACCAAGAGGCCTGCCTGTACTCTTCAAAGTTTCGAACATTACAGGAAGGTATTGCTGATCTTTGCACAATGTACAAACACAGGGCATAAGATCAACTCTGCCAAGAAAAACAGCCAAGTAAAAGCCATGTAAAAGACTGCTGCATCACTGTAGCCACGTGCAATAACTGCATTACAGATGGGAGAGTACACAGGAATGCACATTCAACCTTACAAGGTCACGTTCTAAACAATTAATGCTACTTTCCTTCTTTAAGTCCGAATACTGGAAAATGTAATGCAAAAGATGCTATGGATGTGACTTAATTATCATTATGCTGTGGCTATGCTTCCTTGAGCAGATGAGTTCATCTAACAACTTGCTGCTGCAGGATAGGGGCATCACTTTTCTCTTTTATTTAGCTTCCCCCCACTTTCCCTGACAGCTCATGTCCTCATCAGACTTTTTATGAACTAAATGAATGCACAAAATAGAAGAAAAAACAGCACAAGTTTTTCTGCTATTCCAGGGAATTAAACTGGCCTATGAAAACTCCAATGACCTAGGGAGGGCAGAAGACAGAAAATAAGGAAAATATGAAGGAATAGAGACATATGGGCTTGAAATAGAACTGTTAAATGCCTAAGGAACTGGCTGGATGGCCACATCCAAACAGCTGCAGCTCAATGTACCAAGCACAAACCAGTAATTAGTGGTGTCCCTCAAGGGCCCATATGGGGGCCAATATTGTTTATTATCTTCAGCAAAGAGACACAGACTGTGAGTCTGGATTCTGCCCCTCCAGTCTGCTCTGGTGAGGCCCCACATGAAGTGCTGGGAGCTGAGTAATGATGTGGACCTGCTGGAATGAGTCCAGAGCACCTCTCCTATGAAGAAAAGCTGGGAGAGCTGAGATGGCTCAGCCTGGAGAAGAGCAGGCTCTGGGGAGACCTTACTGCAGCATTTCAATAATTCAAAAAGGCTTATGAGGAAGAGATAGAGACCTTTTACTGGGATCTGTAGTGACAGTACAATGTGCAGGGGTTTAAATTTAAAGAGGGCAGATTTAGATTGGATTAAAGGAAGAAATTCTCTACAATCAGGATGCTGAGACACTGGGAGAGGTTTCTCAAGGAAGCTGTGGATGTCTTATCATTGGAAATGTTCAAGGTCAGGTGGGACAGAGCTTAGAAGAACCTGGTCTAGTGGAAGGTGTCCCTGCCCACAGCAGTGGGGTTGGAACTGAATGATCTTTACAGGTCCCTTTCAGCCCAAATTATCTCATCAAATAATTCTATGGAAAAAGGGACCTGGGCCTTTTTGATAATAACTGTACCTTGTGAAGTGGTATCTTATGAATTAGAGTCAGTCACAATCTGCAAAAAGCAGGCAACAACAGTGATTACACTACAGTGAAGAGAATATCTCCTTGTTTAAAGGCTAAAAGGACATTTTAAAATAACCTTTTTGTAAATCACCTTTCAAGCCTTATTTCCTTCATGAAGGGGATATTGAAAAGATTAAAAGAAACATATAAAGAAAAAAAAAAGTGTTGTTAGTTACCTTTCCATTCTTTATACAATAAGAAATCAAAGTATTAAGGTTTTTTCCTTTATCTGATGTCATAACTACAAATATCAGAATCCCAGTCCCTCCCTCAAAAATTGACAGTATTTGTCACACAAAATGTATTTCATTACATGCAACAGTAACATCGTTCCTGTGAGAAAGCAACTCTCTCTCCAGCTATAAGTACTGGGCAGACCTGCAAGGCTCCATGGCGTGGGAGCAAACATGAATTCCTTTCCTGAAAACAGCCTAACACAGACTAAGCGAATAAAGATAAATCTGATGACACTGCAAAATCCACCAGGATGCAACATCACTACTCCACTGTTCTAAGAGTTTCTTCTACAGGCAGACTTCTCTGAGACGTCCACATATTAAATGCTTTTATGGGTGTATGACAAAGGATGGGGACTACGTTTTGCTGGCAAATCATTCAGTACTTCTGAATCAAAAATGCAAGTGTATGAAAAACACAGCCTAAACTAGTGCAGTTTATTAGAGATGCAGCGAAGAGTCAGGATTTCAGGAAGGCAGGCGATCTGTGTCCCAGGGCAGTGAAAATTAAGATGCACAGGGGGGTGGATGCCACCGTCAGGGCAGGGCCGGCCCAGTGCGGTGCTGCTGCCCTCCCTCCCTCCCTCCCACACCGAAACGTGCTCGGCTTTTTCACATAAACCTATGGGTAAACTGCCTCCTGAGCTCTTATTCCACATCCAGAGCGATGCACACGCTACTGCAGAAGAAAAAAGCGTTCACAGAGTTAATCGCTGCATACTAGAACACCATGCCGGGGTGGCTGCGTGCGGACACACGCGGTACCTCCCCGGGCGCATCTCTGACGAGCGAGGCACGGAAGGCCCGCGCCCTTCCCCGCGCTGCTACTGACATGAAATACTCAGTCGGCATTTCGGGACCCCCCCGCTCTCCGCCGCGGCCGCACCGAAGGGACCGGGAAGGGCCGGGCCCGCCGCTC
>VWZP01002845.1:4377624-4419316 GCA_013396995.1 Dicaeum eximium
CGATGCCCGGGGCAGGGAGTTGATGATTAACCTGCGGGCCATTGAATGCCGGCCTAAAGTCGCGCCCAGGGTGCGGTTTAACCTTGTCCGAGGCTCGGTGCCTCCCATGTGACTCTCCGCCCGAGACCCTGGGGCGGCCGGCGCTGCTGCCGCCGAAGCGCTGCGGGGATGCGCAGCTCCCTGTTGAAAAATCTCTGCTCTAAATCTCAGCCTAGAGCTCGCCTCGCAGTCGGTTTTGGAAGTTTCAGTCTCAAGAGGTCGAGGTGATGTGGGGGTCTCGGCGAGCGTCTCTGCACCAGCAGCCTGGGGCTGCGGTAGCTCGAGTGTTTGTGGCTGGCCTTGAATCCGTGCTGGCCCCTGTTCCTCGAGCCGAGCCGCAAGGAGCTCAGCAGCCGCGGCATTTAGGTCAGTGCTCCGCTTCTCTTGCGTCAGGAAAGCTGTCAGAGCGGCCCCAGCCTCCTGCTCCCCGGGGCTGCAGGAGGGAGGGAGTCAGGAGATTGTTCCAGTGATAGCACAGAAAATACCTTCTCTCTCCTACTGCCTGCCTCTGCTTTCCTGACGCTCTAATCCCAGTTGCGTTTTTAAAAAGCGCTTAGCACTGTATGATTTGCATTGCGAAACGATGTGTTACTATAACGGGTCTGTCGTAACATCCGTAATCTAATTTATTGCTGTAGTTATTCATTTAATTTGTGCAGCAGTGTTGTGAAGGTTGAATTAACGTTTGAGAGTATTTTTTCTATTGGAGGAAGTTTTATGCCTCACTGGAGAAATCCTGCAATGAAATTTGCGAAGAATTACGTCACGAGTACTTATTTTTTAGATTGATGTTGGGGTTTGCTTCATTAGTGCTTTGATTGTAGTGTAAGTTTTACCTTTTCCCAGGGGTGACTGGAGTCTGCCATTTTGTTTTGGCCTTCCATAAACTTTTGTTTCAAGTGTGTACAGCTGAAGAGATAATGTGGTAAAAAGTGTTTACTTGTGTGTGCTTATGCTCTGGAAGGATTAAGTAGATGTTTTTCCTGCTTGTTAGCATGGTCTGATTTTGAAAAAGCTCCCAGTTCTCTGGTTAGAATTCATGACTCAATATTGTTAAGATTTTTTAAGCTACCTAAATGCCTAAGCTACCTAATGCCTCCGTTCTCTGCTTTGTCTCCTCCTTCCCTCCCACCCCCAACTTTTCTTGTAAATTAACTTATATTTGGGGACAGACATTTTAGCAGGGTCTAGGAAGAAATACTTTACAATGAGGGTGGTGAAAAACTGTCAGGTTGCCGGAGAGGTGGTGGATACTTCATCCATGGAAACATTCAAGGTCATTTTGGTCAGGGCTCTGAGCAACCTGGTCTTGCTCATTGCATGAGGTTGGACAAGATGAGATTTAATTTCCCTTCCAACCCAAAGTATTCTATGGTTTCAGGTATTTTTAAATACCCCTGAGTACCACAGTAGGATTTACTGGTGTCCTTTATCTTTTTTTCCTCCCTGACATTCAAGTTGATTAAAGGAAAGCTTGTGCCAGAGACAGAATCCAGAACCTGAGTTTTTCCATATGCTTGACGAACAGAATTTGTGTGTTGGCAAAAAAAGGAAACTGATGTTTTTCATCTCATTTTACCATAGAACTTAATTTGTCCTGAACAGAACAGTCCTATAGTAATAATTACATGATGCCAACTCCACAGTCACTAGGAACTGATTTGAGTGTTCCAGGTGTAAACTGGTAATGACTTTGGGATCTAGTTAGACTGCTCTTTGCTGAAATGGAGTTTTGTCTTGCATGTTGTGTCAGCTTGACTAGATTTGGTTTCGATTAACTAACAGTGCATGAGCACATGGCTTATTTCTTGTTTTATCAATTCCTATCTACCTTTTTGAAAGGTTTTTTTATTAACATAGAAAGAATCAGGAGGGTTTTAAGATACAATTTTTGAAGTTCCTCTGGTTCAGTCGAGTGAACATCCATGTCTGATTTAACTTCCTGAATCAGGGAATCATCCTCCTGTTGCTCTCTGTTCAAGCATAATTGGCCAACTTTGTGATTACATGGACACAGTCAAGACTCAAGAGTTTTCCCCAGGACCCCAAGATAAACTCTTGAAATGAGTATTAAGGCTTGATAGATATTTTATATGTATACATATACATGGTGCTTTCAAAGAATAACAAACCTGTACAAGAAACCATTATCTGGAACATAGTTAAGAATGTTGGGGAAACAATATTCAGGGCATATATTTAGAAAATTGTACTCAGCTGAGAGCATATGCTATTCATGTGTGTCTTCTAAAAATATTTTCACATGCAAATTACACACCCGCTGGCTGCTCAGTTCTAACCATGTTGTTGCTGCATGATAGTCTCTGAGAAGCTGAGAATGGAGTGGGAGGTACCAGCTGAAAACTTTTGCTCTGAAGGTTTTGTTTCTTGGATTTTACTTTTGCTTGACTTTCCTTCTTTTTCCAATACCTAACATAAGAACATTTCCAAAATGGCACTTTTCAAGGTTAAATTTTAATGTAAGAATAACAAAGTAACTAATTATATATGTACCTCTTTTTCTCTGTTTAATGCTTGAAGATATTATGTTCTGTTTTTTAAGTACAGATCACAAGAAAGCCTTTGTCTCACTTAGATGATTTTTTTTGTATATGAAGTCAAGGTGACTGTGATTGTAAACTTTCTTGCATTCCTCAACTATTTTTAAGCCCACAAATTAGTAATATTACTGAATTTGATAGGTATATGTAGCATCCTTTGGCTATTGCATTGCAGTATTTTAACCAAAGGGAGGGAGATCTTCTCTAAGACAGAGATTCTAAAATCAGTAGCTAAAATAAGAGGCCTTTTCTTTTCTTGTCAACTGTTGCCTGTTTAAACCCTTTATTTTTCCAGAGTAAAACCCTCTTATATTTTTATGACTCATTTTCAAAAGTACAGGAAAATAAAAGAAGTGCTGCATATTTTCCCTACTATGGTGCCTGTAGCCTTGACAGAACAGAAGAAATCTATATATTGCTCTGAGGTAAAGGTAGATTTCTTTTTTTTTCTTGGATCTTCTAAGAGTGCCTCTTATTTTGTCATCATGAAGAGAAGTGCATTTTTGGCTCTGTAGAAAGACAGAAGCTGCACACTTGACACCTGATGCAGTGCTCTCAGAAATCACTGCAAAGATTTCCATTTGGGAAGCACAGCTGTGAAAGAAAAATACTTTCTTAATTTTCATACTATTCTTAAAGTTATTTTACCTCCATTTCCTGCAGCCCATAGGCTTCTGACTCCATTCTAGTAGGGAACAATAGCCAAGAGTTAACTTGGTATCTCTTGTGTTTTCAGAAATGAATTATTTCCAGGAATATTTCTAGTGAGAAAATATCAACGAGTAAATGTTGTTTCTGAAACCTCTGGAAAGCTGAGTAGTGTCTGATATGATCATGGTGGTTATGTTGTACATTTATGTCCTTAGGAATCTTCCAGTAGTTAGGTTATGTTTCTGTGGCATTGCGGTGTTGCGTTGCTACTCTCATGAACAGCAGCAAAAATAGAAAATACAGCTTATTGTTGGTGGAAGGATTTGAATGGGACTCAGCCTGAGGTAATACAACAACAGTCAAACAAAATTCATGTCTCTGTAGTGGCAAAGATACCGGCTAGCTTGATGTTAAGGACTTGAAAAACTGTTGAGAAAGTTTTGAATTGCGTTGGTTAAAAGACATACAAAGTAAGAAGGATTACAGCAAGCCAAGTGTTTTGAAATAAAATGAAGAAATAGTTTATACTTGCCCAGATGTGTTATGCTGGTTTTCTGGTTTCATACATTAGTTGCTTTTTTCAGGCAGATTATATTTGACTCTCTTTTTGTTTAGCCTTTGTACTGTTTTTCTCTTCTGTGTGAAAGTCTGGAATTTCTAAGGTGGTTTTAAGTTTAACTGATTGACTTTTAGCAGAATTCCAGGATGTATTATCAGTAAGGTTTTATTCATTTTGAGAATAGTGATTTTCAGCAATAGCTGGTAAAGACAGTCTTGTACAGGAATTTAGGAAAACTGGGATGATGTAAAAGGTGCTATCACTGTTTTGTGTGTGTTTATAAAAGGGAGATGAATACCAAATTGTATCTATGCAAGTAAACAGTAATTGATACAATGACACTTCTAAAAAGAATCTTAGTTGTTTCTTTCTGTTTTCAAAGTAACTTTAAAAGCTGTTTTGTTTCCTTGAAAAATACGTAGTAATCAAACAAAGTAGTTAAAGCTGAACCCTTGTGAATCTTGGAAAAAAAAAATTCTAAGTATCTTGGCTGCAGAACCTGGTTCCTATGTTAGCACAGCAAAGAATATTAAGTAACACACTCGCTGGCCAAGAAATTGGCCAGTTGTTTTTATACTCCATAATGTGCTTCAAGATATTTTTCATATATTCTGGTACTTCAGAAGGAAGGAGTCTTTTCAAGTAGACTGACTCTGAGTTTGTAAGATGTCAATTGGTAGTGACAAAAGAAAAAAGAGCAAGGATCCATTATGTGAAATTTAAAAGTGACAGATTATCCATTCTTACTACTTAAACTTATACTGACATAGCATTACCTGTCCATTAGACACTTTCCCTCCTGGTACATGAAGCACTTGAGCTACATTTTATCACAATTATCTTGTGGTTTTTTTCTTACTTAGTCCTGTAGGTTTTTGCTTTCTGCAATCCCATTTGGTTAAACGTCCTGTGTAAGGATGCTGGTATTGTTACAGCCACCTTACACTGTGTGTGAACAGAGGCTCCAGCTTCTGGCATCTCTTTTGAATAACTGTTGTGTAAATGCAGAGAAAAACTGATGCTTATTATGAAGAGTTTAAAATGCCTGTCCCATCTCCTCTTTCTGGAATTGCCAGCATATTGCATACTTCCCTGATTTTTCACAGTATTGCAGTAGTCTGAAGAGTTTGTTAAAGTTGGTAGGACTAATTCTGTGTGAGCTTAAAGCCCTTGTGAAATCTTTCCTGTTTCTGAATTATCCTGTGGAGTTTTTGTTTGTTTGTTTGTTTTTAATGTCTGAAAATTTTATTTGTATATAAAGTCATTCCTTAGGTAGAGCTAATGCAAGGAAATAATTTGTCTTTAAGGTGTAGGACACAGATATTTTTATGTGACAGTTTTTATTTGCTTGTGATGCTGAATCACCACATCATGATTTTGTTATGCTAGTTTCTATAAGAATGCATGTGTTTCTTCACCCTCAGAAAGGAGATATTTTGGGCCTGGAGACCACTACCTTTTTCTAAATAAATTATTTTTTTAAATCCCCGAACTGTTTTTTGAGTATTTTTTCTGTAATTCTTGGACCCTGTATTGACAGGAGGTGTGGGAAGTGGATGAGTGGGGTCATGGTGGTGACAAAAAAAGATTACCTTTTTTCACTCTAGCCTGAAATATCAGTAGTTCAACCTCTAGCTAAAACTAAATATTGCTGAGTTGTTTTGCTCATGTAAATATAGCACCCCTCTCATTCTCAAGTGTTGCAACCCATTGGACTGTTAAATGCTTCTAATTGTGTGTCCTCTTCCCTGTCAATCTCTCAGCCTTTCTTTGTACTTGAAAGTTGGAGATATGTTCCAAAGCTATGGTAGTGTTCAGTACTTGTTCTGTATAAAGCATCATTTATACCTTTGCCTTTAGAACAGAAGGGAATGGCTGTAATTGTCCTTTTCAGCCTGATAGTGCTTTTTCCTTATATCAGAAATGTTATTAACTAGCCACACTGGTAATTTTTATACAACCTGTGGTGTGCTAACACAGGAGTTTTGAGGTGTGCTGATGTCATTCTCTGTACACAATTGACGCAACTCTTTCTTTCTCTATTTTTTGCTTTTTTCCTAGTTAAAGTTTTCAGTAAAGCAATTTTACACCTTGGCCAAAATTCAAAACAAATAATCTGCTTTTTGCATGGCAGCAGCACCTTGCAAGGTGTGGGCACACCTGTGTTGGCAACATACCAGGGAGCATCTCCTTGCAATTTATTCTCTCTTCTCTCAGGCAGGGTGCCAGGACAGGGACTTGTTCCTTGGTAGTCAGGTATTGACCTAACTTCCTCAACTAGAATGCCAAACACTACACTTCTATAAGGGTTGCAAGCATGGAAATGCACTTAGTTTTGTTGCAAACAACTATTTTAAGGTCATTTTTTTCTTTCTAAAACACAAAAGTGATAGAGTTTATTGTTAAAAGGTAACATAAATATTTAGTAGAATCAATTACACACCTTTATTAATCAGAAAAAATATTGAAGTTTCGTAACACAAGTACAAAATAAAGATATCTAAGGTAGAAATTTACTGGTGAAGATGCTCTATCAGTTTGAGAATCTGACTGACCTCTTGTTTTTGGCTTTAGAATTGCTGGTTTGATTGTTGTCTCTTGCTGCTTCATACCTGCATCTTTTAACCATGTCCCTTTCTTTCATGACTTTGTGGTTGATGTGGGTGCACTATCCTGTGACCTAACTTAAATACTGGTGGGAAATTTAACTGTTTTTGTGGATATGTAAGAGAAAATTGTTGGAGTATTCTGTAGTTTAAGTGAATGAGGTCAAATAGGGACAGGCCCTCTATGCAACCTAGCAAACAGCACTGGCTACTAATGAATGTTTGGGAAAGGCATGTAAATAATGTCTGGAACTGTAGAATTTCGAAGGTCTTCAGTCTCCATATTTAAAAATACTCCAGAACCCAGTGTTTTAAAATGCATTTTGAATGGTCCTAAGATCAAGTTTAACAAAGCTGCTAAAGTAAATTTCTTTTTTTCTACAAATTCTTGCTGCTGTTATCACTTGAATAGTGTCTATATTGTTTACAATAGTGACCACAGTATTACTATTTGAAGTTACTTACAATAGCAAGTATTAAATGTTGAAATGAAATCATTATTTAGAAGATGAACTTTTCTTTATTTCATTTGTTTGGCAGAGTTCAGGTATTGTCACACAGCATAGATAAACTCACAGTATTTCATGCTTCAGAACAGAGGATATTACTGAACTAATGTAAAGCAAATTTATTTTGTAATTCAGCTTCTGTCATTGGATAACCATGGTTTTATAATACATTTCAACTTTTTTATTATTACCTGTGAATTGTTTCAGTGAGGGTTTCTTAATTAATTTTTTGTTTTTGTAATTAGCAATGCTATACCATATTTCATGCATGAAATAAAGGAGGTGTAGAGTTAAATATAAATCCAAAATGGAGGCCCTTATTAGAGCAAAACTGGAGGAACAAAACAAAATGGCAGTACCAAAGCAGAGGTTCCCAAACTTATTCTCCTGAAGTTTGATCACTGACATTGATATCTAAAGGACTGTTGATGCCAGTGGTCTTAATTTCTCTTTACAAGTATTTTTTAGGTTTATAGATATGTCTCAGAGCAGGACCTACATTCATCAACCTGTGAACCACTTGAAACCAGGACCCAGCTCTGTGCTTCTACCTTGATTAGGGGTTTATCATCCCCTTGTCCACTTCATCCTTTTGTCATCTCTCAAAATCTACCCCTGTGCAGCAGGTCCCCTTGGAAGTGGAAGCCTGGTACTGGTTCTGAGTGCAGCTGGAAGTGCTGTAATGTTCCATGCTTAGGAATAATGTGTGGCAAGTGACTGGTCCCACAATTTCTTCTGCAGATAAGTAATCCTATCAAAGGCAGTTGAGTGCATTTGATTAAGGATTACATGAGATTAGTGGTCTGCAAGGTTGAGAGTACAACTTGTGTCATTAATGAGTATTCACATATTAATGCTGCTTTGAGCAGAGATTGAACTAGATGACCTCTGAGGCCTGTTCCAACTAGAATGACTTTTTGATTATCACACTTGAATTATGCAAATAGATACTTCCTTATAAAAAGATCCATTTGTTGGATAAGCTAAACTCTAGTAAGTCACTGACATTTTTTTACCTAATTGCATCATGTTGCAGCATGGAGTTGCAAATTTGACCCAAGTTTGATTTAAAACATTAAGAAGAATGCATCCATGCCTTTTTTTGTATATTGCTTCAAATTCTTTCTATACAGTTTTATGTCAGATTGAATTCCTTGTGTAGGAATTCTTTCCTAGCATAGAGTTGACTTGTTCTAGAGTTAGTCCGGAGTAGAGTGCCTGAAAATTTGATGCTTTATGTGCAATTGAGGTGTGTGAATGGATTTAAACTCTGCCTAATTCAGGTACCACTAGTACTGAGACCGTGGTAACAAAGGCATCAGTGCAGGTTAGCAGCCTAAGAAAGGCTTGAGGCCCTAAAGCCTTTGCAAAGCAAAGACTCAGATTGGGAGAGGGCATTCTTATATTTTAAATAAAAAATCCCAAACCCACTACCACCCCAACATNGTTTAATAAACAATTATCCTTCTAATGTGCAGGGAATCATGGATAAAATTTGTACCCATTGATACTTCTATAACTGTTCTCATTTAGTATTGTTAATTACTTACTTTTAAGCAAGAAGTTGGTGATAAGAGAGGAAATCTCTAAACTGCTGCCTGTAAAAGGCCAAACACTTTGATTTGCATGCAATTAGAAATGTTTCTATGTAAAAAATCTAAGCCTTCTAATAGTTGAATTAGTATCAGTAACAGGCTATAGCTGTTGTCATGTCTTATTGGTAGCAGTGTATTTCAGGAAAATATTTGGTTGTATGCTTTTATTTAAAAACACAAGGAGTGTGGTAACATCACAAGTAATGTGTCAAGGACCTGGCAGGTCTCTTGGGCTTTTAGGGAGTATAGAAAGCAATTAGAAGGAATAAGAGGTGCTAGGAAGGAGTGGAGTTATTTCTTTATGCTGCTGTTTACCACAAGGATGTTGTGGGCATTTTATTCTTTTCAAATAATGTTCATTGGATGCTATCTGATTATGGGATTAGAGTAGCAAAAGACCGAATGCTAGAATAAAGTGCTAAAGACTCCTAAGTCACCAGGACTCGATGCTATTCATTCCTTTAGTGGTTCTAAAGGATGAAGTGGCTGATCTGCTAAGAAGAATGCATCTCGTTAGGATGAGATGCTGTGCCAGAAGACCGGAAGCTGTCAAGTGCTGTACATACTGTACTTTTAAACTGAACACAAAGAGCAGAGCTGGAATTTGCAGACCAAGGACTCTTATTTTAATGCCACTTAAGTAGCTTTGAATTCTGCATGGATAGTCTAGTAGTTCTGTGAGCACAGGATACAGCAGCTTTCTATGCAGTTGTATCTTAGAGGTGATGAAAAATACCAGCTGCAGCTGGGGTACTTGTAATGTGTCTCTTGTTTGTGTGTTTGTTCCCTGATAACAAGGGCATAGACTACAGTCTGTATTTCAGTTTGATCTGTTTGTGGGTTGGTCTTCTATATCTACCTGCCCAGTACTTGGATTTCTGAAGTCTCTGAATTCTTATTAAACTGTAAATGACTTTTCAATTTTCCCTTTTGATAAAGTTTGAAATCAGGTAGTGGATTTGAAAATTAGAAAAGGCCAGGCCTAACCTAAGCAGACATGTTTAACTGCATTAATCTCTTCTGTGTTCAGCAGTCTAAACAATGACTAAGTTGCTTCTGTTGTTGGTGGACAAGAGATGGATGGACCCACATACTGATACACTCATGCACCCTGTTCAGTTCATTCCACCTTGAATTTGCAGTGTATGGCCTTTGTCAGGAAATTGTACCCCAGGCAATTTTGGTGAGGCTCTACAAGTCATCATTTTTGATGCCATTGTGGGGATGATGATGAGTGATGCAGAGGTGGAACTGAAAGTTAAAGCAGTCCAGTAGTATGCTATGCTGCTTTCAGTGGCAGAGCTGTGATTTACCTTGTAATTTACACTCAGGTGACAACAGCAGTTTCTTAAATACTGACATTTGTAGCTGCTATTAGCTGTGTGGTCTTGTTCCTCCACTTTCCCTTGTGTTGTATTAGCACAGTGATTTGTGCCATCATGCAGTGACTTGAATCAGAAAATTGATCCTGACTTCGAGAGGGGTCTGTGGCAAGCAGCAATTTCTAACCCAAGCTAGTTCATCACTCTGGTCTAGTGAGTGGCTCCACCAGGAGATGGGACCATGACCTAAGGATCAGAACAAGCAGCAGGAGGGTCCTCTCTCTTTGAACAGGCATTTTACCAGAATAGTTGCTCATCAGATTATGCCTCTAGAATCTGTGACTCATCTTGCCCTCAAGTAAGCATCCCAAGTAAAATACTGGATACATTCTGTAAAATCAGAGAAAGTTGTGAGAAACTTGAAGGCAGTCTTCTAAAGCTGTCTGTATTAGCATGATGGTGGTAGATGACATGTGCTGTTTTTAGCTACAAAATAATCCATGCTGGAAGGAGTAACTTGAACTACTTGAAGATAATTCTGTATTACAAGCAAATGTTCTGCAAAAATACATGTATTGTTATGGATACAGGTGAAAGCCTCTTTGAAGAGAAGAAATATATAATGTATAAGGAACATCCCTAAAATGTATTGAAATAGTGCTCTGCAGTAGCATTAAATGGAAGTTACTTATCTGGGCATCTCTGCTTAGGTGAACTGTCTATCTGGTTCAATGAATTCATTTCTACTTTATCAATCACTGCATATACATATCCTTGAAGTGTTTTAACTAAGTAAAGTATTTTCAGTAACTTTACACAAAATAAAGTTGCTGTATTTCTTGCTTTCAGTTCAATTACTTCAGATGATCTGTAAATTTTCAATAATGGCAATACATTCATTCTGCCATTTGGAGGAGCCTGTGCCACAGAATAATGATCTAAAGAAAGCTCAGTCATTTGCAAGGAAGAGTCTTCATTTGGGAATTAGCACTGATGCAGCTCAAGGGCTTTTTCAAGTCCAGGTAAGTTTTCTGAAATTATACTTAAGTTTAGTATGCTGGCATTTCATTTACATTACATTGGCATTAGCATATATGCTGTGTCCTGTCAGAGCCTTTGTGCTGATCATTTGACACATGAAGTATGCTGAAATTAAAAGGCACACGTAGGAGCACACATACATACGAGATGAGTGGAGAGAAATAACCTGGAAAATAATTCTAGCACCATTTATTATCTCTGGAGTAGCTGTCAATCTTAATGATACAATTCCCTTTTGCTGCATGCTTTTTCAGACTTTTCATATGTGTTTATTATATAAATTCAATATTTTGCTAAGCCTGAGCTGTTGTTTTGGATCAAAATGTTGGCATTGTAGCACCTGACCAGGATTTAATTTTAGACTAATGGTTTCTGTACATAGTGTCCATTTTCTTTTCAAGACATCAAAATATTTTAATAATTTAATAATGTCTTCACAGCACAAGTTGATTTCTAGTCATATTCTGTATGGGAGCTGTATGCAATGTACATTCAATAAGAGCTATTAGCAGTAAATTAATAAAATAATTTTGAATATTTAAACAGGCACTTGAATTTCTTGTGTTGTCTTTGCAAACTACGAGGTTTCTCTAACTGCCAATGGGTTTGGTGTTCCAATCAGCAGCCTAATAAATGATAATTAGGGTAAAATCCCAACAGCCAAATGCTTCTTATCAGGTAGAGCACAGTTTGTCAGACTTTTCAGTGGTGATCAAACCAAGAATCCTTTAATTATATTTGTCTACTTTGTTAGACAATTATTAGTTAAATAACTAGATTGCTTGCATCTTTCTAGATGGATATATGATCTGAGAAGCCTTAGCAATATCATTTGTCATGCTAAATATCCTGCAGAGTTAAATGGATTTCAAATTTCCCAACTATATTACGGTGGTATCTTTTGGGTCTGGAAACAGAATCTCCTGTTCTGTGTGTTTTCATGCACGTTTGACTTCTGTCAGTGCCTTCCTGTTAGAGTACTGATGCTGAGAACTTTGGTGACATAGAAAGAGAATCACTTTTTTTCAAGTGTAAGCCTTTAGTTTAGTGCCCTCATACTTGTAGGAAGCATGAAGTTGTTGTTTTAAATAAATGCTTTATAAATGTAGTGGATAATTAGAAGTCAGAAAGTACTAAAAAAAAGCTTTTGTACTGTTAGTGTACTCCAAACAGGAGTGGCAATAGTGAAAAGGAGGCTGTTGCTTCAGTGTATTTCTAAAAATTGAAATGCATGTCAATAAAATCATCACAAGCCAAAATTAATTCTGGAGATAGTGCTTATATTTTCTGATCATATTTTGCAGTATGAATGCTATGAATAGTGTTCACCAGATACAATTTTAAAATGTTTTTTCTTAAATTATACAGAATTATAAAAATGGAGGGCTTTAGTGTATTCGGAACTTATTTATTTTGTTATTGTTTTATAAATAAAACAATTTATTTTTAATGCAATTTAAGAACAATATTTATTCTTAAGCTTATTAGATCCTGTTGGTGAGAATCTATTCTGGCTGCACATGAAGTCAAACTTTAATGGAACACAGCTCCATTGAACCCAAAGTAGGACAAGGGTAAAACAGAAACCAAGTTCAGTATTGTTCATAATAATGTTTATGGTGTCTATAATATGGATATTGAGAGCAGCAAGTGTATTTTTTTTTCAGACTCTTTCAGCAGAACTGTTATTTCCCTAACACAACCTCTGGTATGTGGATAAGATTGGGTTTTTGTCAAAGAACAGAGTTCTGTATCTGAAGAGTAAGAAGGTAAGGTATTTGAGATTATATCATTTCAGCAAGCAGTTCACAGTAATTTCAGTTATTTGTTACTTTGCACACAAATATACAAAAATACTTGATTCATCATGCATCAAGAAGTTTCAAATATTTTATATCAGTTCCTTTTTGCTGGTTGGGTTTTTTTTCCCCCTTTTTATCTCATGGATGGAATTTCTGAAAGCATTCAGCTATGCTTTCTAAATGTGTTTTCTGTGAAATCAATGAGCTGACCTGAGTGGGAATGAAGGTTGGTTTATCTCTGGTGAGTCAAAGTTAAGTTGTCAATAACTGATGTTGAAATACCATCCTTCAAATGCTAGGTCCTTGACATTCAGTGGGAGGAGAATCTCAGAACTGGCTACTGGGGACTCCCAGGCTACAGATCAGGTAAATAACTTCTTTGGAAGGGGAAATTAAAGGTGTCTTATTTTCAAAATTATGATAATTAAGTAGCAAAGTGTGCAACTTTAACTATAAATATTTCCCACTTAACATTTAATTTAAAATAGACGTGTCTGTATTTGTGAGAGGATTTGCTAGTTGCAGTTTGAGCCTTATATAATTATCTAACATATCAGCAGTACTGTTTCTAAAGAGGATTTCTATACTAACACAGAACATGAATGTCTAGTTCTAATCCCATTTTCCAATATGAACCTGTGTGTAGTTGGTCCAAGTACCATGGCTTCCATTTTGCTAAGACAGAGATGTCTTTTGATATTGAATGTATAATTTAGAACTAGCAGCTTCTATATTAGAGTAAGTGATAGGGGCTCTGTTCGGATCATGGGATTAACTTGGTTTGTTTCCTGCTTCAGCTAGTCCCCACTTTCTCCAAGGACAGGGTAACTCAGTTTGTGTTGTGACAGCTCAGTGTAGTTTGTAACAGAGCCTTAGTCACCCAGAGCTGGTGCTGCTGTACTTCATTTCTGCTCCTGGAAAGTACAGCAGTGCTGCTGCCTCAGTACTGGAGGCAGGAAACTTGGAGCGGAACAGTGTGCAATGGCAGCAGGAGCTGTTATACCCATCTCTGGTAGCTTGTCCTAGCTCATCATCCAGGGTCCTCTTCTGCTCTGGTTTTTGGGGGGGATGGGGAGGAAAAAGTGGAAAATAGTTCTGTAATTGTTAAAAAAAGTAGTAAGTTTTCCGTGTTAAAAAACAAAAAGCTTTTCTTCTGCCGTTGTTTCAAAGAGAAAACATCACAGATTTGGGTATTTGTTTTTAAGACTTATTCAATTTCAACTATACACTTACTTCCTTGCCATCTTCAAAACCAGAAAGATAAAAGGATCAGTATTTTGAGATCAATATCAAGAATAAAAATTGAGAGTATTTTAAGATAAAAGATTACAACAAATCAAAGAAGCACATGCATTACCTTTAAGATATTTAACTTCAATGGACTGTTAACATCAACGAGATATATTTAGGGCTTTCTTTCTTCATTTCTATAGGCAATATAGAATGTGAGAGGAACAGCTGTATCTAAAATAGATCATGTGCTTTAAGAAAGTAAGCAACTATTCCTGCCAAGCAATTGGTTAAAAAAAAACTATTAAAATACAAGAGGTTTTATAGTAGCTTCCTAATTCATTTAAGTGAGTAGAAGGAGAATCACACGCTTGTAATAAGTTGTGTGTTCCTAAGTGGTGAATAATGCGAGATTTGGGTTTTTCTTCCCCCTATAGAAATGAGTAATCCCTGTAATTCTTGCCACAGGATATACTAAACAACTGGTGGCAAATTCCTGTACCTCTTGATTTTGTAAAGTTATAGAAAATCTGAGCAACGGTTACTAAAGAGTCTTCATAATTAAAAAAAAAAATTGTGTAGCACACAGCACATCCTATCTTAGAGAAGTGATGTATTTTAAGAGACAGTTCATACCACTGTAGCTGAGTTTGTGCCATTAGCACTTTAAAGTATCTGAGCAATACATAAGCTGTGCACGTACCTCTCTCTGTGGGTTAACCCATTGATATATTAGTTTTATGGAATATCTTTGTTCCACTGTTCTTTGGAACACAGCTTCCTGCCTGCTCAGAAAGACGTAACTTGTTCTTGGGACTTGTGTTCCAAGAATGTCTAAGAGAGGGCTCATGTGGGAGCTGGTGTGTAGCTTACTTAGGGCTCAACAACAATGCCAGGACTGGATACCACCCAACGTACTACACTGATTTTGGGTCCCAACATCATGACATTTTTTTGAGATCAGGCCCAGGAATTTGTTACATCCAGCTTAAATGCTCTCCTCTTGGATCCCACTCTTTTATTGTTGTCATATTGAACTGGTTGGTTGTATTTATGAAGGAAGAGAGTCTGTTGCCTTATCTGCAATACAGCTGGGGGTGTTTCAGGGTTTTCCAAGAGAGGATATCTCATTCCTGACAGGCTCACCAAGTAGAGGTGATGAAGCCTATGTAGTGCTTTGAAGATCAACTTCATTATCATGCTGTGGAATGGTAATTGTGTATGTTATGGAATACCATCTTTAAAAAAGAGCAGTGAAGTTGATTTTTAAGGAGTAGATTTAAGTGTTGCGTCCTTCAAGATGCTTTCTGTAAGTTAAAGGTATTTTAGATTAATTTTTACAGAACATCAGAGTATTGAGAAATTATAATTTCTGTATATAATAGACTACATTTATTGGCAGGTCTTTAAAGTGCTCTGTTAACTATTTGCAATGAGATAATTTTTCTAAATAGAGATACCATGTTTGTTTAATAAGATTTTCTATGTAAGTATGCTCTTCCCATTAATTTATGATAGCATGCTATACAAGAATTGTAGGTGTTGAGTTTTATTTTAAATTTTTTCTTCTTACTGAGGTTCATCAACTAGCAAACAAAACCCCCCTACTTTTAAGCACCTCACTTTTCAACACAGATCGATCCCTGAGAACATTATGCTATTAAAAGTAAATATTTTAGTATTTTTTTAAATAATTAATATACCTATCAGTACATGAGCTAAGTTATGGTCACTGCAGTTCTTATTCTTAGTGATGCACATACAGTTCACCTTTGATAAGTAAGGTACAATTGTAGATATTTCACTTTATCTAAAGATTCCTGAGAGCAGAGGTCTTATTTTAGGGGGAGGCAGAGATAGGGTGACAAAACCAATGCATTTCTCTTGAGTCTGTTTTGGAAGCAATTGTAAAGAAATCACAAGTAAAGAGGAAAATGCATTCTTGTTTTATCAGGTGATTCTGGTGTCTCAACTCAGTTTTCTGGGAGTTAACATTTATAGTGTCCCAGGGACAACACAGTGCTTAAAATTTCGTTTTTTCATTTGTTTTCTCCTTTAAAGAACACTTGGATAAGTAACTAAGCTTTGTTCCTTTAGAAGCAAAAAAGTTGGGGTTTTTTTGCATTTTTTTTAACAGCACAGCTGGAATTGGCAGATACTGTTTCAAACAACCAAGTGAAATACAGGTAGTGTGGAAATACTGTTGTGGAGCTGAACTAAAGGAATTTTGCTGGATAACTGCTTGCCTGTTATTGTCATTGGCAAGTTACAGGTAATTTCCAAAGGTGTAGTGTGGCAGAGGAATAGAAATTGCTTTTATGTGTATTTTTCAAGCCAAGACACACACTTTACTTTTACGAGTGTTTTTACAAAGATTCAAAATTACCACAACATTGTTGCTAAAAAAAAATAGTTCATTTTAAAAGAAAAGGAGATATAAAGAGAACAGTGACACCTGAGTGGCACAGAGAAAACTTTGGTGAGATGAACTCCTGACAGAATCTGGCAGAAATGCGAAGTCTGGTTTGTCTCTAGTAATTTCATTAGCATTTAAAAGGCTGGTGATGTTCTGGGAATGACATTATTTTTTAAGTTAAGAATTAGTACTCTAAAGTGTTGCCTGCACTAGGAATATTATTGCTATCTTGCAATAGGTAAATGGACTATATCTGAGGCACTCAGTTTTCTATCAGATGTTTCTCTACTTTATCTGTACTGCCATAATTAAAGTATCAGCCACCTTTCCCCTGTGTGACTAGACCTGTATCAGTATAAAATTGTATCTGTTGGTAGCTTATTTCTGCATAGAAGGAAACAACCTAGGAGCACTGGCCCAATTCCAGGAATTTTTTAAAAGTATATTGCAGTTGCTATGCCTGTATAAAGTATTCCTATTGGAGATCCTGCACCAGATGAAAGTGGCTTCAATCTGGTTTATTTGCCCTTATCCATACAGCCCCATAAAAAATTACACCACTTCAGTTTGACAGGTTTGATTTGCCTTTGTAGGCAGACTTGCTCTTTACACTCACTTATCTCCACTTATGCTAAGGCATATAAACAATGAGTGTTTTGACAATGAAAATGCATCTTCTGTTCTGATATAAGCCTAATCTATTCAGTTAATGCTACAACAAGTGCAGTTTACTGTGAAGGTTAGAATATTTCCATCTGGCTGTGTGCACCAGAGCCTATAGAGCAGCTGTCCCCATCCCAAATCCTAACAACTCTGTTATTCAGCATGGGTACAATGTTTTACCTGCTCTTATCAACTTTCAACTACTGCTTTATAGATCAGTGTCTTGCCTCAGTTTTCTGCTATCCAGTATGTGTTACCCAAGAAATAATTAGGAAGGCTGAAGTCAGAATATCAGAACTTGGATCACTTGCAAATAGAGCTGATCTTCATGTGCTTGCTCTATGCAGATATTGTTGAGTAGATTCAGATCATCTCTGTTTTAGAGTTACAAGTGAGGGAGATATCTTTGATCCCATCTTAAAATATGGGGAGGGGATTGTGATGGGGAAAAGAACTGAAAATAAGTGTAAAATAAGTCTAAGTATACTGTTCTAAGCCTCGGAGCAGTAAAGAAAGGACCTTACCAGAGACTAACTCATAGGAACAGAAAGAGCCAAAGGGACCTTTGACCATTCAGAGAACATTCACTAACTTTAATTAGCTGTTCTCTGTCCTGTGCTTACTGACTGCTTCTTCCACCTCTTGCTGTCCATTCTACCTCTTCACTTGTGCTTTGTTCCTGCATACTACATATGCTTCCTCCTACCCAATGTGCCCTCCTTACCCTGTGCCTCCTTCTATGTTGTTTGCAAGCAAAAGCCACCTGCAAAGTAGAACTACTGTTACATTTCCTGCAGTTCTGCCGTTTGTGCTGTGTGTGGACTTTTCCCCTGTGCTGTCTTACCTGTTTGGACTTTTTTTTTTATGTGGTCGGGGACCTTTTACTGTTCTGTGTATTTGCTCTATCCAGCATAAATGGAACTTCAGTTTTCATAAGCGTGTAGAAGACCTTAAGTACAGTTTAGAATAATGTTCCTTTATCCTCTTCTTTTATAAAAATCATTCATAGGCAAATGACCACTCTTAATGAGATGAAATATATGAGATTCCATGGGATAAAAAGGAATTTTGCTCTTGCAGTTCTTCTATAGGTGACCCAGTGATTTAAAAGTATAATGTTACAGCTGTGGTTATATTAGTGTCCAGCATAATAGGATGAACGCTTCAGAATGAATTTTCTATTTGCTGTGTTTGCATTGCACTTGCAGTGGTTTGCAAATTGCTGGTTTGTTTTCCATGTCTTACAGCTATATAATTTGCTTTCTAGAAACCATTTTGATAGGTGTGGGTTGCTTGTCAGAAATCCGTTCCGAAGCTTGAGTGCAAAGGAAGCAGGGTACTAATGATGAATAAGAATGGATATCTTGAGGATAACAATGGATATGGCATCTTCAAAAGCAGTGGCAATCTGGTAAGAATTTGCATGTAATTTATTAAACACTACGTGATAGGTCTCAGTAAAATGTGTTTGTGTCTCTCTCTGAGGATTTGTCTGATGAAATTTTCTTCTAAAATGTGAAAAGTTGGAGAATTGCTCTGTATCATGAAGTATTTTAAATTCTGAAGCATTGTACAACAGCTTTACTTAGCATTGACTTCTTACATATAAAAATAGTGAAAACATCTTTTTAGAAAAGTAAGTTATTTTAGAGAGGGAGTTAGAGGCCATTTATGGCTCACTGTTTGTGAGCCTGTTTCTCTGAATATTTAGAACTGAGTATTTTTGAACTGTCATTTAAAAAAAATAACAGCTTTTTTTTTCACTCAGAGTATAATCTCTCGTGGCATATTTCACCGCTACACATGAGAATGTTCTAACAGGCATTGCACCCAGCTTTGCAAGAGATACAAAACACATAATTATTGACAAACTAATCATAGCTGGAAACTTAATCCTCATATTGGTTAAAAAAATATGTCAGCATGCTGAGTTACCGACTAGTACTACCTTGTTGGAAGTTTCACACCATTTAAATAATGTACACAATTAGAAAGTGCAAGTAAAAATACCAGTGCAAGTTTTACTGTAACTGCAGTGTAGTAGGAGTGATTCCTTTAAATTTAGTATTTGAAATAACTTTGGCAAACAATTCCCTAAGCGAAAATTTTTCTTTTCACCAAAGCCAAGTATACTCTTATCTCTGTATATGCTGACTTCTTGAAATTAACAAGGAATTTGTGCCTCTTTTTCTTCCTACTCTTTGAATCCCACAAGTGGGTTATATTGAAGTGAAACTCTTCTGGTGGCAGCTGGCAGTTCTTAAAGCTTCTTGGTAATGGTATTTTGAGGTGCTGGATGTGCATATGCTCTGTAGTAAAGAGCAGCACAGACACTGCACATTCTTCTGATGAACCAGTTTCATAGCTGAGATAGCTATTCCAGAGCATGCTACTTGCAGTGAAATTAGGGTTTAGACACACCTCAGGAGCTCTTAATTTTGTCATGCCCTGCAGAAAGCAGCGGTGGCTCAGGAGCCGATTCACAAGCAGATTAGGCGTTAATCGGATAGTCTGTGTTGGTCCGAGGGCTGGTGGTTAATGTCTGAGTGGTAACAGCAGGCCTGTCAGAGGCCTTAGCCATGCTGAGAGGCAAGGATAAGGAGCTCAGACATGTCCTTGTGCCAACACAGATACTTCCCATGGACACACAGAGAGCAGGAAAACAGGGGTGTATTCTCATGGGGGTGAGCACCAGCCAGGCTGACAGAACCCAGCTGCTCTGGACTCCATTGCATGGTATAGATGTACATCATAACAGGTACCTAGGGCAGCATTAATTGAAACAGAGCATCCTCACCAAGACACTGTGGGAGGAAGGACAGAGAATGCCTGGTAGGTGAGCTCCTGAGAGGTCTGTGGCCACACTCCAAAGGTCTGATATAAGTGCATAAGTTAGACCTAAAAAGATTGATGTAAGCCATCTCCTTATTTGCAATTAGATTAGCAAGGAAGGTGACTAAGAGTGACTATTTAATATCCCTTTCTGTAACGTTCAGTTTTTCCTTTTTACTTTCAAGGTGGGAGGGAGATAAAATCTGGCCCTCAGAGTAATCTGGCCCTATGTACTCATTCCAGTGCCAAAATACGAAACACAAATCAGCAACTTAAATTTAAGGCCATATTAGGTTCCCTTAACTGCACTTGGACAAATATGCATGTTAGATATATGAATGTAAACTTAGATACCTGCTTTGATGTACTTATAAATGTGGTTTTTTTGACTGCTGTGATTCTGTGGGCTGATATACTAAGAAGCTAATGGAGAAGAAGCTAGGCTGCTTTACAACCTTTTTTTTTTTTCCCTTGCCAGGCTAATCTTTCACTCAGGTCCATTGCACGTCAATTGTTTTTTCTTATTTGTATTTTAAAACTTTTGGGGGGGCAGGGGTGTGGGAAGAGGGGGCTAAGGGAGTGGTGGTAAGTTCTTTGTTTTAAATTCCTTCAGATTCTGAAGGAGGATATCAGTGAGGAAAAACCTTGTTGGCAATTTCCTTATTGTAGAGGTATCTTATCTGTAGTTGCAGTAGTGATAAAAGTCAAGTCTGGAGTGTCTTTTTTTGTTGATCTTTTCTAAGATGACTGTACTGACTGGTATGGTTTCAAATAAAAACAGTTAAGTTATTGACTTGTAAAAGAGTTGACTGTCATTTACTGCTTAATTCCTCTTTTGCTAAATAATTCCTGTCATATTAACTTTATTAGTGACACTTTAGTAGGTGCAGGCCTGAGGGGAAAAATATTATAGTTCTTTCACAATTCATTGGTTTGTGGATATTTCTGTTATGTTGTTTCCACACTGAATGACTCATATGTTAAATGAACATGCCAGCCTCAAGGCATGCCCTCACTATTGCAGCCCACAGTGAAACTTGATGCCGTTGCACATAAAAATGTGGAAGATGCTCATATCCGTTTGAGTCCTTGGGAAGTTTTGTGCACTTTGGACACGTGTGCTAGCAATTACTCAGTGTATGGTCTTTCAGAAAAGCTCTGTTTTACCATGTCTGATTGTTCTTTTTCACACTGTTGATTTGCTGAGTTTGTAAGCTACATCTGTTTTGTGAGCCCAAGTTGGAACTGAGAAATAGTAATTTTTAGTTGTTTTCTTTTTCTTTTAAGAAAGTGATACAGTTTCATGGTATTCATTTCTGGACTATTTGATGAGAGGCTACAGAACTACCTGATTTGCATTGCCACCTGTGCATTTTTTAAAGTATTTCAACAGATTCAGAAATTGTTTTATTTTGGAAGTTCATCTAATGCTCTCCACATTGTGAAAACACTAATTAGTGTTAGATTGAACAAGTTGGACCCGATTACCTTAGCTCTCCTTAAATTTTGGCTTTATTACCCATTTGATTTTTCGTAGTTTAATAAGAATATGAAAGACAAAACAGATTTACCTATTGATGAAGTCACACAAATTATCACTTACATTACAGAAGCTTCACACCAGAATGTTGCTAGGAGCAGGTTCTTTAGTCTCTGTAATGGGGAAAGAGATGTGTACTCACAGCAGTGAGAAGAAAGGCTTTGAAAAGTATATGAAGTAAAACTTTTTTGATATTGTTTTGAATCTTTAGGATGTTTGGGCTTTTTTCATGTGCCATGCAGTGGTGTTAACTCTAAGCCTGCATTGATTCATATAGTAAAAGTATGTGTATGGCTCCAGAATTTTTGTTCTGTGGTTTTGTTTTGTGGTTTTGATAGGAGTAAGACAGATTGCTGTGACAGGATAGATAAAACGTATCACAAGTCAGGTATTTTGGCTTGTAAATAATGGTCCTGTTCTGTCGTGCATAGTATGTAGTGGAGGAGTTTATGCCAAAGTGAACATTTATGGGAAGAAGATACATTTATGGGAAGACTGTGTTTTAATATAGATTTTTCACTCAACATTACTCATGGCTGTACAGTGGGTGCAACTTTTTCTGTCCCTGATTGTTTTTGTGAGGAGGTTGTCACTGCTAACCTAACTCTACTTTCTCTGATGTCCTTGTCTGTCCTGTCCCTTGTCAGCTTTGGCAGCAAGACTAGGCACGTTAATAAAAACTGTGTGCAACTGTTAACAACATCGATCGCAATTCCACAGGAAACACTGGAAGGCTGTAAAAGCAACTGTTTCAATCCTGTTTGCAGTTCTAGCGCACCCAGACCAAGTCATCTCAGGTCACTTAAGGATGTCTCACTGAAATGGTATTGAAACGTAGAAATGGTATAAAACATTAGAACAATTCTATTGTTTAATCTTCAAGTGGTGTTGATGTATAGGCAAGAAGGAGGTAGCAAAGTGAAAATACATCAGAAATTACTGCTCTGGCCGGATGATGTGTTTGAAAGAATAGTGTGAAGGTGCAGAGGGTGGTAATCTTGTACAGCTGCATTTACTTTTAATAGACCATAGTAACAACAGCAAGCCAGAATACATGCTGGTGTATTCCACAACTACAGGGGTAAAAGCTGCCTCACTGGACTTCTTCTTGCAGTCTCCTGTCTTCTTAGTCTTTGGCTAGTCAAGAGCATTCCTTTGTTTGCCAGGAGAGATCCTGGAATCGTGCTCGTGTCTGCTGCATGTACAGGTTTAGTCCTGCTCTCTCACTTTCCCACCTGTTCCAGAGCGTTTTTTCTGTTCCTGTACTGTGTGATGAAGATGAGCAGCTCTCAGGTAAAGCTCAGGGGCTGAGTTCTGACGAACAAATCAGGGCTTCTTACAAGTATAGAAGGAGCATCGATGTCAGGGGCTGGTGGTACCGTCCTCTTCCTTTTCCCGTGGAATCCTTCGGTGCTTTTCTCCCGGGGGAGTGGGGAGGTGGTTTCGCCCGTGGCGGTGCTCAGCGCTGCCGGTTACCGGCGCACAGACGCACAGACCGCGTTGCACATGAGCACGTCCAAGTGGCCTCAGGGTGTTCCCCGTGAGATCTGTCCTCGGCCAGAAATTTTTCCATTGGGATGGTCCAGGCATCGCCTCGGTGCCGTCACAGAGGCTCCTGCCCGGGCTCGGCGGCATTAGGACCCGGCNGCGGCGGCCCCGGGGAGCGGCAGCCGCCCGCAGCCGGCCGGGGCCGGGGCCGCGGCTGGAGGGACCTTTGCCCGCCGGGCCAGGCGCTGCTCCTTTCATGTCAGGTTTCCTTTGTTCATTTGTAGCAGAAACTTAGCTCTTCCTTCAGTGGTTACGCACGGGATTGTGGTACGTGTTCGCCTTCAAAAGCGTGCTTTGGGTAATGTTAAAATACGTCGAATTTAATGCCTACATGATATTCGCACTACAAGACTTTTACAGCACCTGCTATGTATCCTGCTGAACTCTTTGTAGTATAATATTTGAAACAAGACCGTAAGAATAAGAGTTCTAACCATTAAATTAGAATTAAAGTGGAGCAGAAGTTGATATATTATCTGACACTTGGCTTCTGTAGTGCCTGTCACAAAGTAATGGCTCTCTTAAACTGTACATTAATCATCAACAACAAGTTCAGAAATGTCTGTTTCACTCCAGAAACTCTTATTACCAAATAAATAGCTTTGGTACTGTTTATTACCAGATAAATAGCTGTTGGAAGGAGCAAAGAAGTGTTTTTAACAAGAAATTCCTTTACATCTAAATGAAGTAAGTTTTTACGCCTTTTCTCCCATGAGTTTAGTTTATTGCTCTTGCCCACCTTCCACTTAAAAGGAAAAAAGCATGGGGCAACTTTGCAGGTAAATGTCCAATGAGGTGTATTTCAAGTTATGTACATTCAGAACATGCTATCAAGCATATAATAGTTTTAGAAAAGCAAAATGTCCCTTTTATTTTAGAAAGTGACAGTATTTGTTAATGGGATGTGTTACTAAAATGAGCACAGATGGAAACTGTACAACTGAAAGGTAAATCTGCCAAGTGACAGTTCTTGCACTCAAATACACAGCCCATGGAAAGAGCAAAACAGAGTAAGTTACACAAGGAGAATAATTTTTATGTACTTAGTATCCTGGTGGTGAGTGGTCTGCTGCTTTTAGAACACAGAAGATGTTGCCTTTTGTGTTCAGAAATTGTATACAGCCTTTCTGCAATCTGTTGCATTGCTTTTATTCCAGACAGCTTTCTGTCATTGCTGGCAGTAAGGTCTTCTCAGACCCACAGCTGCCCATGGACTGAAATTCTCTTCTCTACCAGAAGCAGAGCCTACACTCAAGTACCACCACATGAAGTTCATGTAGCTCTTTAAATCTCTCAGTTTCTCGTGTCCTAGGACAAGCTGTATTCTTTCTATCCAAGAAAGAGTTCCCAGGCAATCTTTCTGGATCTTTGCTCTCTCGCTATTATTGATGTATGAGTCTTCACTTTTACTGTCTGTTGTACTGTGTGATGCTTCAGCCTTTTACTTCTGCCCTGTTTACCTGACCCAGCCCCTGACTAAGCCCAACCTTGCATTGACAGTGCTGGCAGCCTCTCCTGCTCCCCCACCTCCAGACAATATAATATTCTCTTTACCTTCCCATATATGATGGAAAAAATCAACCAAAATATATGAAGCCACATCCTTATGCTCTCTTTCATTTTTACCATGCCTATCCTAATAAAATTAAGACTCTGCACTTTGATAAAATATTATGTTGTTATATATGTTTTATATAGGTTATAATGTTATATACATTTTTGTAATTGCTAATACAACAGGGCAGTGTGGGTCTCAGTATGTGCAGTGATAATGTGCATTTTAAACTAAACCAGGATGATCTAATCAAGATAACCAAGCAGTATAGTTGTGTAAGGATTCAGTGCTTAAGCTAATTCTAGCTCACTTGTCTGTGGGTGAATGGTAAGTAGTCAGTTTTTGGGTGCTTGTTAGCAAGATTTGTGATGAGAATCCTTGTTAAAATAATCCTTTAAAAAAGTGATAAATGGAAAACACAGTTCAATATCAGATCTTTGAAAAATAGACAAGCTTTTAAGAAACTAGCTGTGATTGGAAATGAGGAAAAAATATATTTTAGATAGAACCTGCAGTGATAGAGTAAACAAGTTCATAATCATGCTGTTTTTAATTTTTCATGTATTTGCGTTTACTGCTCACATAGAAGCTTAATGTGTCCAAACTTTAGTTGTTTCAAAACCTTCTAAAGACAACTACTGTTGTTAATGAGCTATTAATAGTATTTAATGCAAACTGTAGGAAGAGTTATTGTGAGACTGCGAATAAAATTTCAATAATGAAATCAAGTTGCTATTCCTTTTTAAATTTATATTTTTACAAAGGGACTATATCATATTTGCTTAAACCATAATGAAGTTTACTGTTTGACTAGTAAATACCTCCAAATGCTTCAGTTGATGTTAACTACAAGTGAGTTGCTTCCTGATTTTTCTATGTAGTAACTGGTTTAATTTCTACTGTCATTAATAGGGACATTGTATTTAGATTAATAACTGAATTTCCATGATAATCAGTATGAATGGATTATATATGATGTGAAAAAACCCCATTTCTTCTGCTCAGTTTTGAATTTTCCACACTTTCAGTGTTTCTTTGTATTTTTTCTTGTGTTGTAAGATAGCAGGCATACAAATAATCTGATCTGACCTCTCCAGAGCAATTACTTTACATGTCCATGCATAAGATTCTTGATTTTAGACTTTCTAATTTCTCTTCATAGGATATTTTCTGTGTTTATTCCTGTTCACACTTGAACCCTGTCCATATCTTTAGTATCCTTTTGGAGAAAGAGTGACCTGTACCTCATATGGGATTTTTTTTTCTGGTAAGGTCACAGCACTGATTTTTATAATCCTATTACATTGTTTTTCTTCTAATTGTCTTGCATTGTTTAAGCTGCCTGTTTTATTACTTTTATTTTGATTGTAGTGGTGTGTTGAGCTAAGATTTTTCACTAACCTGCTGAAGTGGGCCCTGGTTCCTTCCTGAGGCCAAAGCAACTGGTGTGTTTTCCCATTACAGGATAACTGATCTAATGATTGACTTCCATTAAACAGATGCAATCCTACCAGCCCCTTGCACCTGACACTGGCATGCAGTGATAGGACCAGGGTTAATGGCTTCAAACTGAAAGGAGATAGAGTTAGATTAGATGTTAGGAAGTAATTCTTTACTGTGAGCGTGGTCAGGTACTGGAACATGTTTCCCAGAGAAGTTGTGGATGTCCCATCCCTGGAGGTGTTGAAGGCCAAGCTGGATGGGTCTTTGAGCACCTGGTCCAGTGAAAGGTGTTCTTAACCATGGCAGGCAGGGTTGGTACTAGATAATCTTTAAGGTCCCCTCTAAACCAAACCATTTAATGATTGTATGACTTGTCTAATTCATACTGATAATTAAAACAACTCCTGAAATGAGGTGAGGACTTAGAGCTGATGGCCTTTGTCTTCTGTTTTTCGAGTAAGTTATCTTGGCCAGGCCTTTAAAGAGATAAGTGTCAGTGCTTGTGCGTAAGTGAACGTGAGATTGTGAGTAAATTAAATCCATGGGAGACTAAATGTTAGTGACTCACATCAATTTACCTGGAGATTTTGTAGGTAACTGTTACCCTCCCTTTGCCTAACACATTGAGTTTTATTGCACTAGAGTTCCTTACAGTTGTATCTTTAATTTGAAATCTCATAAAACACAGATGGGGGTTTTTTTATGGGTTTATTTTAATATGTGTCTGTTATCTATCTATCTATCTATCTATCATAATTCAAACTAGATTAAGTGTTTCAGGGGTCCACTTACTAATTTTGGTTAGATTAATAATTTTCCTTGATTCTGAGTAGCTGAAATAACTGCAGATTTTATGCCATGATACTTGCCCCAGTTTCTGAATTATTAACGACTGTACCATAATATAGGACCAAATACGTCCTTTTCAGCATTTTGCGGTTAAATCTTTGCTATTAATGAGATATATTATAATGAGATCAAATAATTTAATTCAGTATTTTCCCAGGTTAGATTTTTATCAGCTTTTGATCTATGACTGACTGTGTCCTCATTTTTTTTGTTTGTTTGCTTCAGGAGGCATTTTTCTCTTACTATGGGCTTTGAAAGAACTTATTTTCTGTTATCTGGGGCAAGAACTAGACCATCACCAGTAGCAGTTGTTCTAGTCTGTTTTGTTTTTTACATGGTGCCTGGTATGACTTTTGATTATTGCTTATGCAGCCCATTCCAATGTCGAATCACGCCTCATGGGAATAAATTCTTCTTGATATCCTAATTCTTCCTAATATTCCTATTCTCCCTTCTCTGCTTTTTTAGCTATGTAGATTTGTCTTGAGGATTTGCCCATGATTCACAGTGGGGAGGAAAAAGCTGATGCCAGCCATGAACACATCCCAGGTCTTTATTAGAGGATCGTGGAATTTAGTAAATACTGGAGTTGAAGTTAGTGCACAGAGCTGTGCATCATCCACCAGGCATTATAGCATTATGTGTTTAATGCTATGATAACTGCATGATCAGGATCTGTTAAATGAAATACTGTATAGCATTTTAAGACTGTTTTTGTATAATTGTAAAATAGCTAGTTCCTATGATGCTTTGCATCATGCAGACGTGCTGGAAAGAATATCTGCAATTCTAAGTCTTTGCAGTGTAAATATAATACAGCTGAAAGTAGAAAATATACACAGAGGAGAAGGGAAATGCTAGTAGTCAGGGGGAACATTCATACTTTAGGGATCCAACTCATGTAACTAAATCTAAAGACTGATTTCCTTAGGCCATTTCCACAGTGTATGGAGAGACTCTTTCACAGGACATTTTGAAGTGTTTCAGGAGTTCCTTCAACCAAATCTCTCTCAAGGAGCCTCTCTCTATTTACTGTAGGGTAGGATCTGTCTCCTACATCCCACTCTTGTTTACTTTTGACATTTGAAAGCAGGTGATGTGTATGTAACTCCTTATCACACATTTTGCTTATAGGGACTGTAGGGGCATGTTAGTAAGCTGAATTTTAGAGAAAGCTTTGAACAACAGTAATGCAGTAGGTTTTCAGGTATTTAAGAGAGTTTCCATAAAGTGTAAGAACAGAAAAAGGCACAAGAGGTTTGTTTGAAAATACATCATGTGGGTGTGAGAGGAGCTGGAAATTGGACTCCTGACATTGAATGGCAGGTGGGACATAGGAAGGGAAGAGATACAAGAAACATCCCTGAATTTTATTTTTTTATCAGTAAAAAGTGGAGGGTTTTTAAAGCATTTTAGCCTTAATACAACAAAATAATCGAATTAGACAGTATGATCTGATGGTATTTTGAGTTTTATGTTTTATGAAAATTGGCCCAGTTTCAAACATGAGCAAACCACAGCTGTCTTCCTGACAAAGATTAAGGAGTAATAGGTGTGGTGGTGATAAGCAAGAATGGACCTTGAAAGTGAAGACAAGTGATAGATGCTGCAGAAGTAGCCAGGGAGAGCTGTGGAGATAGTGATGTGTTCTCCAAGTGATTGACAAGGAAAAGGGTCCTTGCAGCAGTTCTCTGAGTAAATGTGTGTGATATTAGGCCGTGTTTGTCAAGAACAGAGAGACTAAAATGTTGCTGAATCAAAACATGATGATGATGATGATTAACTTGATTGAATACTTTAGCTGATTGGGAGGATTAAGAAAATACCATCTTGGAAATGTTGCATTGAAAGTATCTGCAAATTATGAATATGAATCTTGGGATTTGGAGTATCTTTGGGATGTAAAGTGATGCTAGAGTTACCTGTCTGAGCAATAGGCAGGATGATGGTGTAGCTGTGCAGCCTTGTGTGTGTCACCAACAGTTAAGTCATTCATAGGAAAAACTGTAAAGATCTGTCCTCAAATATAATTGTATTACTTATTATTTGACATTCTTCACTCCTACAACTGCTTCCCACATAATATTGCTTAGAATATTTCTCCACCTGCCACAAAGGACTGGACATTAATTGTTGAGTTTGATTTGTAATGTCACAGTGGGGTGCCTAGCATGAAAAGATGTATTTTACATTTGCTGGGAAGGCACTGATCTTTTAATTTGGTTTATAGTAATGGTGAACACAGATATAGTAATTTCCTTACAATTAAATTATGAAGTCAAGTCTTCTAATAACAATACTCCATAGTATTTCAGTAATAATTAATTGATTCTGTTCCTTATTCTGATTCTGCCTGATGATATAAGAATTCCCTCCAGGAGGAGGAAGCCTTCAGTTTGCTTGAGAATTTTATAGCCAGGTCCCATACTAGTCACAGTCATCTTTTCCTTCCCCCTTCAGCATGTACTGGAACTCACAGGCTGAGAAAGGACAGAGGAAATACATCTGCTCTTGGCTAACTTTCCAGTGGTGTGTAGTTGTATGGACATGGTAGCAAACAGGTGTGAGTTAGAATTGTTTCTAGGCTTTTCTGACTTAAACCAGAGATGGGGCAGCTTTAGTATCAAGGAGGCATCACCGGAAGAAATAATCTAAACAGCTTCGTCGTTGTTGTTGTTGTTTTTCAATAAATTTCTGCCAGGTGTGGAAATCTAAACTGTTAATGCATGTTTGCAAGAGCAAGAAGAAAAATTGTCTTAGGTGTAGCTCGATGTCCTGATTAAAAAGATAAAGCTTCAGGAAAAGAAATTAAAATCTGCCTTTCTTTGGAAATGTAACTCTGGCTAGGAATTTGATATTAATGGCCCATCAATAGTTTCAGGTTGTTCAAAGAAAGAGCAGTGATAGCCAGATAAGGCAGTAAATTCCTCTCTGCTTGCTAAAAGTTTGTGAAATCATAAATTCATTGAGCAAACATACCCCACAGGCACACTGGGTTGTGGGACTGGGACCTCTGCCTGCACAAGGCTGAGCCCTGTTGGCTGCATCTTCCCCCCATGTCCCATGTGCCTACAGAGTGACCCCAGATTTGAGGCTGTAACTCTCTGGGATAAAAGAACCAAAATCTGGCACTATATCTGAAGTCCAGTGTTGTCGATTCTTTACCATGTGCCCCTTTCAGACTGGGAATATAACTGGGAATTCAATATTAAAATGGGAGTAAAGATTTTGGAATCTGTCCTGAGCTAACACCAATCCTAAAAAGACAAATGCATTTCCTTTCTTCACAAATTTTGGAAATCTCATGTGCCTTGCATATCTATGAATTTCCTTATATATAAGTGGTCTAAGTCAGTGTGTCATCTTGGCAAAAAAGGCTTCTTAATGTCCATGTGCATGGAAAACTTTGTGTATACTAATATTTTTTCCTATCTAGAAGTAATAGCAGTTTGAGTCCATATCTCTCCATGAGTGCTGTAGGCAAATCAATGTCTCAGTGAATTTAAGATGTTCATGTCCTCATGTACTTTGAGTTAATTTTTAAACTTACTAATTTTTTTATGTAAAGGATCTTGCTGCATCTTAAGCCATCCTGTAGGAGATACAAAAGTAATCAGAGATTGTTGATTGTCTTGAACATTTTTTTGGGTAGAAGGTGTATTTATATTGGTTTGTCTGATTACATGCTGATCCCTGAAGGTATAACTCTGCTCTAGAATAGGGAGAATGGCATCATACTCCTGGACAATTCATTCTGTCCTGGGTCTGGCTGTCTCAAAGAGGTCATGCTAGTGAAGGTACAAGGTGCAGTGATGACATTTACAGGCATGGTGAATTGGCCATTACGGCCTCCCAAGCTGAGAAATAACCTTAGGTAGAGAGGAAGGACAGACCTCTTCCTGGGGTGGATGATAAGTGCTGGTGTGGAAGTTTGGATGACACAGCTCTCCACAGTGTAGCCCGTGATTGTGTTCTTGTGCCACCATAAATCTGATACTCCTGAAGTGTCTTCACTGCTTCTGTCACACACTTCTGTTGTGTTAAAGTCTATATTTCAGTGGGCAAACCTCATTATGAGCAGGCATTTTTTGCTGGTCTCTTTTCTCATTAGCAGTTGTACGATACTAGGTGCATGCTACCATGGGGTTTTACTGAAACCTTAGGGAGACACACTGCCAAGCTAGAACTTCTCACAACCTTCAGGTAGGCATAACAATGACAGTTCTTATAGAAATATTATTTACTTTCTGTCACTTTTACAGTGTTTAAAAATACAGGAAAATTATCTCATTTTAGTTTTGGCCATTGTGTTACTAAGAGGCTGAAAACCTACATGAAGAGCTGATGAAGATAAATACACCACCTTTATTGATTTTAGACCACTCTCTTTTATTAAAAATAATAAAACAAATTACGCATAACAACGAAAAAGCAGCAGCACACAGGAGGCGAGCAAACACATTGCAGGTACTTGTGTTTGCCTGAAGGGAAATGTGCTGTGATCAATTAATGCTCTATAAATCTCTTGGTATAAGATATCACTGTTGCCTTTGCTGTAGCTGCAGCATTTTAGGGTAAAAATAGAGATCTTGTCATGGTCTAGGCGCTCTGATTATTTTTCTGTGATTAGTTTGGTGTCTTTAATTAGAGCTGTGTGCTGTGTTACCTGATTTCATTCTTTTTCTCTTTACATATTTAGGTCCTAGTCCTGCAACTAGATTTGTTCAAATGGACCTTGACAGCCTGGGGACCTGATGAAGTTCATGGGACTCTGGTGACTGCAAGTTCTCACTCTGAAGATCTGATTGTAGGCCTGAACCTAAATTTTATTTCATTCTCCTGTCTATTTGCTTCTTGAATTATGAAAATTATCCTTTAAAATTATGTTCTTTGAGTCTCATGCACATCCACTTTAGAAGTGTTCAGACACTGTGCGCTTGCGATGTTGTCAGATATTGTTAAAATATTTCTGTTCTGTTGTATGCCTAAATCTCATGATTGCTCTCTTTATTGTGTTAGATTTTTACATTTAGTGCCTTTCTACCTAAAATCGAGGAAATCATCACCTGTTTTCAGTCATTGTGGTATTTCTGTTAACTCCGATTTTTAAGTCAGAATAACAGTTGAAACTGTTCAGGTTATTTTTAAAGATGTAGGTAGATGTGTTTGTTTCTTGCTGGACACAAAGTATAATTTTTATTTTGCAAACTTGGTAGCCTAGTATTACTGAAAGCTTTCAATATGATGATACTCTGATGTAATAAAATAAGTAGGAAAAGACATTACCTTTCACTAGCTCTCCTGTTGCTTTTCAACTCCTGTGGCTGTGGTTACACAACATACAACTGAGAGTGAAGATATTTTTATTTTTTGTGAGCCAGTGAATACCTTTTGTTGACAATGACTGCTGTTTCCTGTCCCATTCCATATTTGCAGTTTCACTGAATACTAAAGCTATAGCCCTGGTAGAAGCTGTAGAAGGGACTTTGAAAAATCACATGTAGAGTGTGATCATAAATAGAGTGTGAGAGGAAAAATAGATGTGTTCTATCTCTATACCTGTTAGTATTTATATTGTTTATATTTTTAAAGCAAATATATGATAATTAAGAGAATAAAAGATCCAAAACTTCCACTCTGTATAGAGAATCAGAAAAACTTCTTTGGTTTTTGCAGGCTTATTACAATGATATTAAGGAGCTTCACAGTATTTGATGAATTTTTGCTTATTCCCAGGACAGAAAAGCACCATTGTCCTGTTAGCCACTTGTTTAGTCAGTGGTAAAGTCAATGATATTAAATGGATTCTCCTGCCTTTTAACCTTGTGCCTCTGGCTCCATTTTTCCCTCCAGACCCAAACCTTCCATTATCATCATCTGATTTGCATTTCTACCTGAAAGGCCCAAGGTGTTTCTGTGTGGACTCCAGAAAATGAGGAAGACAAGGTTGGTTGGCCATCTGCCAGGGTGCGAGGTCTGCCTCGCTCCTTGCTCAAGGGGGCTGCTGGTGAAGGCAGAGGCAGAACTGAGTGTTCTGTGTGGCATTCAACTGCCTTAACCACAGGCCCATCGCTCTCTTCCTGTAGTTGTCTGTCTTGTTCTCAGCATAACTCCTAAAGACAACACGTTTACCAGCCAATAAATAATCTAATTTGATGCCCAGCTCTGATTCATTTCCTGACCTGTGTCCTGCATGTGCAGAGTGGCTGCAGTCCTGTGGAAAAATTCAGCACAGTGCACGAGGCCAAAGAGTAAAGCTGTTAAGTGTTTTTAAACTTTGCAATGAAGTAGTGTTCTTTTTATGTCACTTATTATAGCCATAGCTCAAAGTATTTTTAACAAGAAACAGGAGAAAAATGAAAGCTTTTAGGACCGGTTGTAACCGATTCCCTGTCTAGCATGTGAACGTGAATATCCATCTCGGTGAAACACAGAACATCAGCTCATGGGAGGAGGCTGGCCACCTCCAGGGAGGAAGGGAAGGAAAAAGGATGGGTGATTAACACCATGGGTATATCCAATTTGCTTCCAAGTCTCAGGGACTATTTCTGGACTGTTGACCCCAGCTCTTTAGATTTTTTCTCTTCAGCACTCTCACCCCCAAAAATTAGCTCCTCCAGAGCTTCTCAGTTCAATAGACATTAGGGGTTTTGCTGTAGTCTGCTAATAATTTAAATGAAGAAACAGAAGTCAAAGGTGGGCTTTTCTCTTACATTTTCCTGTTGAAAAATAAGAGGAGATGCTCCCAGTTCTCTCCACAATGAATTTCAGGGGCTATCCTTCTGATCCTTGATCTCACAAATAGATGGCAAAACCTTTAATAGTAGAAAATGCTGCTCTTGGCTTACCCCTTTAATCTTCTTCCCAGTCAAATTGTAGTGGCCTACTGTGTTTGTAAGCTACCAAGAATGGTGTGTAGGCTCCAGTGCCAAAGCAACTGTGTTGGGAGCACAAGCTCATCTTGTTATCTTTTATGTTAGAATTTGGTACCATAATAAGTTTTTTTCAGAGAAACCTCGCCAGACCATGGTCTGAGTTTTAGTTTTTGTTAATGTCTACTTTAATGGATGGTGCTTGAGATTTGGTCACCAAGCCTAGTGATTTCCTATGAGGAAAACAAAACAATCTCATACTTTGCTTTAGCATGTTTTTCTCTGGGATATGCAGTCTTTTCTCACAAGTAATGCAGCAAGTTCCTGTAAACAGAGCTGGTGGGAATACTGTTAGGGAAAATTTGTTCTACCCATTCACTGAAATTCATAAAGATTAAAATACTTGCAAAAGTATTCATTTGCATTTTGTTGCAAAATAAAAATTAAAACCTTTATTTTAGTACTAATTTTTTTTCAGTCTTCAACATTTCATAGCTGTAGAGAAATGGTGGGAATGGGACAAAACAGTCTTGATATGCAGAATCACCTTAAGTCTGTATCTCAACTCCACACTTTGTATCTTGAAACCATGGCCTGAAACTGCTGCCTGTCATATCGGATAATATTATCACTGATTTATTATGTTACTTCATCTTACCTGCTTTTTGTAACCTTTTGGCAGGGATTGCGGTTTTTTTCTGTGTTTTAGGTGTCTTCTTTTGGTTTGGGACTGGGTTTTTTACCAGCACCTTACAGAACCCTGATCCATGACTTGGCTTCCAGGTACTAGGATAATACAAGCAGTAATCATGCCTGCTGCTAAAAATTTTCTATGTTATTTCATTTACATTTGTTTCCCTTCAGCTTCCAGTCATTGATTCTTGTTATGCCTTCTCTGGTGGATTAAAGAGCTATTTAGGACTCACTGTTTTCTCCCCAGGAAGGTGCTTTTACCCTGTAATCAAGTTACTTCTCAATATTATTTTTGTTCTTGTTTGTTTGTTTGTTTTAAGAAAAAGCTAAACAGATTGTGCTTTTTAGGGTTCTTGTTATTTTTTCACATTCCTAGATGACTTTTGTGGCTCTTTTCTATCCATAAAACTGTGTTACTAGTCACATACACAGAAGTAAAATTGCTTCTCTAGTTCCTCATGTGTTAGTATAGTTAGAAATTTATGTTATTGGAAGGTCAGATTAAAAAAAAACCCTACCTAATATGACTTCTACAAATCTGAATATAGTTATTAGAGGACAGAAAAGGATGGATGATTTTAAAAACATATAAATATGTCTGAATATATATATCCACAAATCAGCAAGAGTGGGTGTACAGGATGGATGCCAAAAGTATTTATGTTGAGGTTTTTAAGGAGCTAGAAGTGAAAATAAAAATAATAATTTTAAAGTAACAATAATACATCAGAACTTAAGTGCTGTGTTTAGCATAGTAATACATACTTGCAGAAGTTTTGTAGGATTGAATGAAAAATGTTTGTTATTAACATGCTGTGGGTCACTGGAAATAGAGACTGTAAGGGGATGTGAATATACATATCCCTTACATCCATTTAATCCTATAAGTAGTCACTTGCTTATATTTGGAAACCCAAGAACAGTTATGTGATCTGTTATGCTGAAATAGAAGAAATAACATAATATTAAGAATTACTTTTGTTATAAAAGTTGTCACTATTAAGTCATATAAAAGTTTGAACAATCAAAATCCAGAGCTTCAAAGAGGCTTTTGAAAGTTTTAATGCTTCAGTATTTCTTTCCAAAGGGGTGGCTATTTATTTTGATTTGCATCCATACTTTAGGACAAGGTTAAGTTGAATTTACACAAATCGGATGCCTGTCTAGTCAAAACATCCCAGCCTACCCAATGACTTTCATGCATATCATGCATATAAGCATCTGAATTGGATCTGCACTCCCAGCCCCACACTTACTCCTCCTGGAAACCATCAGATTTTCATGAAATTCAATTTCAGACTGTTTAAACTGTCTAGTTTAATGTAAGTTTGTCTGATGCGTCTGACAAAACTTTGAGGTCACCACATTGACTTTCTGTCCTAACTGACTTGAGTTTTGACTTTGAAAAGAACGCATCTTTCCATTGTGGCAGCATTCCCTCTGTGAAATTCAGGGCGTATTCCACAAGGGTCTTCATTTGTTTCAGCAAAATGAAAGTTCATGGAAACATGATAAATGAGGAAGAAATGAGATTTCAAGTCATGCAAAATACTTAGAATCCTCTAAGACTCGAGGAAAGGCAAAGGTGAACAAGAACTGAATAGAAAGCCAAATAGCCTCTAGTTAAGAAAGTACTAAGCTAAATAGATTTAGACTGTAAGTTTGTGTACGTTAATGAAAAGTTATTACTAAGATTTTTGTAACACTGGATGACCTGGGGTAGAAGTTGTCCCACTGCAATAATGAGTTCACAGAGCCCTTTTCAAAACCACCATCTGTTGGACTAGGCAAGAGAAGTGGGCATTCCCCTGAATGCTTTTTGGTATCATAGGCTTAGTCAGTGTAAAGTATGTGATTTCTTACATCCTAGGTTGCCTCAGTTTCTTCTCCCAAGTCTCAGAAATCTTGGAATAGAACCATTAAATAGAAGGAGATGACATCTCTGGGAAAGAAGATGGTAGAAGAAACAGGATGATTGTGATTAGAGCTGGAGACAGTCTCCCTGAGAATGCTAGCATGACTTCTTTTCTCTGAACAGCCAATTGAGAGGTGATCCTCCTTTCTGAAGCAGTAATAAATTGCTAAGACTGCATGTAATGGTGGGTGTTTGACCAATGCAGCACCCAGTGCAGTGCAGTACATACTGGAAAACCGTTTTGGAAGTGGGGAGAGGCGGGTCTGGCTGGAAAATTACTTTCCCATTAAATAATGCTACTGATGACTATTTGGTGAGCAGGTACCGCTGCCAGAATGCATTTTTCAGCTTATCTTTGCACAGGAGTGTGGACAAAAGAAGAGAAAGGAGAGAGATGGAGAAAGGATAAGAGTTTTTTGAGGCTGCTTCTGCTCTTCCAGGACACGTTCTTTGCCCTCCCTAGTGAGTGGTATATGCTGATAGCTTGTAGTACTTGTAATCTGCCTTGAGCACCATATCTCCATGGGAAATTAGCAGGTTTATGAAGTTCCTGAGTATGTGGACAACTTCTTGAATGAATGAGAAACACTCCATTGCATTGTAAGGGGTGAGACAGACACTACTCAGTGACACCCATCTACACTTGGCTGTATTCAGCAAAAGGGTAAGACTGTCCTGTCAAACTTTGCAAGTTCCCCTTTTGAAGCTGTGAGCAAATTATTGTTTCCTCCAGCAATTCCTAAAACTGCTTGTATGCAGTCTACATTCACAGTAGGTCCTGGGTAGTTACTAGATAGAGTGATGTGTGCTGCATCCTGTTTCTTTGGATATCAGCATCCCATAAATTCACATTATTTTCTTAGTTTGTGGAAATAAGACTGTGCTAAGATTTCTAATATCAGGGACTATGTTGGCATTAAGAAGTCATCTTCATATCCAGAAGCAGATTCAGTTTAGTCTGTGTTGCAGTCCCATATAAGGGATCAGAGCACAGGTCAGGTGATATTTATATATTGTGTATTTTCAGAAAACATAGAGATAAGGAAACAGTAGCTCTATCCCAGTACTATACCTAGCTCTAGGAATCTTTCCAGTTTGACGTGGAGCATTGAGGTCTGTCTAAAGGAGTCCTGGCTGTGAGAGAGCACGTCCTGTTGAATCTTCTGGGCTGGATAAAATAGGGAAGAGCATCTCAGGTGTCTTTCATCACCTTAGGCTTGGTTGGATTCTGCCTGTTCAGGTGTAGAAGTCTCACAGTGGTGTCAGCATCAGAAGCTTTCCTGCCTCTAGACTGGAGCGAGGGAGACAGAGTACTAACACCTTTAGAGCAGTGTCTGTGAAGATGGACAGCAGCATTTTGGGTTTATTAGAAGCAGCTGATAACTCTTATCTCAGTGGTAGGTGTGAGTGTGCAATACATAAATGATCTGGAGATTTTGGAGGGGACTGAATATTTGATGCCATGAAAGTTGAAGAGATAAGTGGATGTTGCACTGCATGTTGTGTTCTCAGCAAAGCAAGCATCTCAGCAGGTCAGCGATTTCAGAAATAGTGCAGTCCTGAAAGAACATTTTTTGAACTCCTTTTTGCTGTTGAAGCTGAACACAGTTCCATCTGTCTAAAACTGTACATTGAGAGCTTCATAGAGGCACTTAAAGAAGTTATGTACTTATGCATAAGGAATAAGATGCTGAAGGAATCATATTTCATAAGAGTAAATCTATTAATCTTACCATAAAATGGTTCCTTTCTATATACATACTCACTTTAAAAAATGTTCATGGTATACTGATCATCAGAGGAAAAGTCCTGAAGTACTGATGTATCTTCACCATTTTTCTGAACAGTGTGGGTATATGGTTTTGCTATGAAAATCTGTTTACTTGGATACTTTGCCATACATCTGCTAATTCCACAAAAAGTGTACAAATTTTCACATTACCCATTTTATGGATAAAAGCACTGTGTAGGTACTGACCCTGATTTAAGAATGTATCAGCTGGAGAAACGATGGAATTGTCTTCAGGGCTCATGTGTCAACAAAGATCAGCTGGTTCACACGTGAAGCTTGGCTGGGAAAACGCTGCAGCGGCACTGGTGCCATCCCTGCTCCCTGCCTGCCTCTCCCAGACCGCTGCCTTTAGTCAGCCGAGGTTACCTTGCCTGGCTGCCACTGCTCCACAGTTACCTCTTACACACCTGGCTCAGCCAGCCACAGCGAGGGGACAGAAAGCCACGTGAAACCCTGCTCACTGACAGAAGAGGGACAGCAGCCTACCAGATTACTTGACACAATGTGAGCAAATCCAGAGAGAAAGGTAAAGCAAATCAGGCGCCATGCATTGCTACTGTTTGCAGACGTGCTGGTTCTCATTCCTTTGAACGGAATGTTTCTCTTCCAAAAATTATTTTAAGGAAATATTTAAAGTCTATCTCCTGGAGATTTCAAATGAGACACCAGAGGAAAAGATTGGCTGCAAGTCTGCATCTAAAAAGCAACTGAGAATTGTGTTCATCTGGGCTGCGCACAGACTGTCACTGCAGCCTCAGGAAAAGGGCAAATATGGCCAGGGCTTTTTTTCAAATATGCTGTGAAAACCCTGCCCATTGTAGGGATGGATGTGTTCAAAAGCAACAGTGACAATCTGCATTACCAGCAGCTCCATCAGAAGTACATGTGCCCAGATGCCCTCTCTCCACAGATGTTTTGCTCTCATTTTGAGCTGAAAATGTAACTTTTTTGTTGAAAAAGGCTTTCAGATCTTGTTAAAAATAGCCTAATAGTAGCTTTGGATTTGCCTGACAAGCTACTTGTTACTATGCCATTTTCACTGTAATAGTCTAGTAATTTTGACCCAAAGAAACAATGATCTCATTCCTTGGGAGGGAGGACAGAGTGACAAAATCTGGAGGTCCCGTGACGACACTGAATCTCTTCGTTGTCAAAGCAAGCTATGAAATCATCTGCTTTCCTGCCAAATCCCACTGGAGAGTAAGCAGTGTCCTTCACAGAACACACATTTTGCAGGAGATGGGGGCACGGAAGAAGCACATTGCTGCCCTACACCCTGTGACTTCTGGAATTGCTGGAAGTGTGTTTTCCCACCTCTGTCAGCAACCATAGCACTAAAGTGGGCAGGAGCTTTCTGAGGTTCTTTATATACTGTGACTTCATCAAAAATTCTTCTGGAGTAGTGTCACCAGTGTGTTTCACAGTTATTTTAGGAATGGGGGAGAATGAGATCTCTGCATCTCTCTCAGTCAGGCTCCACTGCCAACCAGGTAGTCTGTTGCTAGAAGTCTTTGGTTGTGAGATACATGGGGAATGATAGGAAGTGAGAGGAAAATTTTATTAAAACTTTTTTCATCATTCGGTTGGAACTTTTCTGTTCCTACTCAGTAATACATTGTTAAGAAGAACAGTTCTGTCTTTGTAGAAGCCTTCCTCTGTTACCTCTAAAGAAAACTGGAGAACAAAGGGATGCTTTAAAAACAGGTTGATAATGTATAGCTGATATTTCCATTCAAGTTCAGCTTGCCTTACATGGAAAAGGAGTTGAACCAAAAGGCTCCTTACAAACATTCCTACTGGTTTTCAAGTAAGTAGCTGCAACAGGTATCCTAAAAACTGAAGTATTTGAAAACACGTATCTCGAAATCCTAGTTTTACTCTTGCTTTGCAATATGACAACCAATCTGTGTGTCTTTTCACAAAGTATACCCTAGTTTGCAAAACACCAAAATTACTAAACAGGGGTTTTGAAACTTCCTCTGCAGCTACATGCCTTTTTTCCTGGAGCAGTCATACTGGGCTGTTGTGACCCGAATGTTCTGTGGGCAAAGCTTATGTGCAAGGAGTCAAAGGTGTTTCGTGTTATCCAAGTGATCTCAGTGACTGCACCTGTCTAGCAGAGTGCAATTTAAAACAGATTTGAACTTCAAGGAGGGTTGCAGAAGGCATGTTTGTGAAGTATCAGAAGGGATGTGGCACAGCATGAACAAGAGAAGAAACATATATTGCTTCCGTAAAAAACGCTGCTGTCTGCAACTGATGAGTAAATTCTTTTGTATTTCTGTCATCAAGGATTGCAGAAGAAATCCACTGCTGTCTGCAAACCTGTACAGGCCTGAGCATATAACTGACAGAGATGAAGGAAAGCCCTTACAGGAGTACGTCACATAATCAAATTCTCCTCACTTGCCTTTTACTGAAGCTTCAGCTCTAGACAAGAACAAGAAATAAATGTGTTACTTTGCTTTCCTTTCAGGTCTGGTTTTCACAGAAGAAACCTTAACATTCAGTATGTGCAAAGCTCTCAGTTTCTGCACACTGGACCACATAAGTACTAGTGATTTTTGGTTTTCTTCTGTCCCATATAAAGGTCTAAACTTTAAATGCAGATCAGAAAAAAACCTCAAACCACAAACAAAAACTTTCCTTGGGACAGAAACACTGGTGTTCCTTACTATTAGTCTATTTTTGCACGATTTCAGGTAGCAGAATCAGTGTCTTCATATGTCCACCAGCACTTCTTCACAAAGGAGGCAGTTTTGGAGTTAGGGTTGTTGTTCAGAGGGGTCTTTGCCTTCCATGAAGCACCATGCCTTGCCAAACAATTGCTATCCCTCGTGTGTCAGACCACAGAAAAAACTCCATGGACAGATTTTGTGAGAGCATGATAATTAAGCAGTTATCGAAATCAGCTATTTACACTCAAATATTTGTGACCAATGTACACCTCTCTTCACCCAAGTTGGTGTTACTACAACAAGTGCACTGAAACTGCCTTTCGGGGCAGAGCAGTTTGGATTTTTCTCAGCAGCGCTCCTCCCAGCGTTGTTTGCACCAATAAAGTAGCATGAACAGCGAAGCTGATGTTAAAGGGGTATTTCTCTTGTTCGCTAGTCCTGTACAGCAGCGTCGTGCGTTGCAAGTGACAGTAAAAAGCCGGAGAGGAGCAGCAGCGAAGGACAGGTGAGGTGTGGCTCAGCGCGCCCCAGCACCGGGATGCCCGGGATGGCGCCGGGCCATCGCTGCACCACTGCTGAGAATTTGGGGGAGCTGCCCAGTCCGGCCACTGCGGACTGCTCCTTGTCAGCCAGGAGGTTATGGAGAAAGCCAGTGTCTTCCGACTGTTGCTCATACAGGTGACGAAGCCATATCTGGAAAAAGAAAAAAGTAACAAAAAACCGCGAAACAACAAACCAAAGCAAGCGTGCCCCAGCCTCTGGGAGGGGCAGAGCCGCGCACACCGCCGCGGCGGCCGAGGGGAGCCCCGTGCGCCGACTGGAACGGGGCAAGAGGAGCCGAGACACGCGGGCTCGGCTCCGCTCCCCGCTGAGCTCCGGCTTCCGCGCCTGGGCGGCGGGGCGGCGCGGCCGCAGCGGCGGGGGGCGGCTGTGCCCCGTTCCTCACCGCGGGGCTGCCGCGGCGGTCCCCCCGGGGCGGCG
>VWZP01002845.1:4420772-4505473 GCA_013396995.1 Dicaeum eximium
GGGGGACGGGGGCGGCGGCGGGAGAACGCTTTGTCCGGCCGGGGCCGGGGGTCGCCGCCTGCGGGCAGCTGCACCCCGGTGGGTGTCCGGCTCCTGGGCTCGTGTGCTCGCCGCTGCGAGCCCTCGCCTGAACGCGGAATAAAACTTACACATGTTCTCCCTAATAACGGGACTAGTTTTTTCTTTTTTCTTTTTTTTTTCTTCCACCCCCAGCAGGTCTCTTGAGGGACTTGTGAAGTTTCCCTCTGCCCCCCTCGTAGGGGAAGCGTCCAAAATGGCGGGAAGGAGGAGGCTTTTAAACGCCAGTGCCGGGGTCGCGGTGCCGAGCCCTGCCCGCGGCCACCCCGTGTCCCCAGAGCCGCCGGTCCCCAGAGCCGCGGGCACTGCCCCGGGCCGGCCGAGCCCCCTGCCCGGCCGCGCCGGGAGCGTCTCCATGGCAGGCAGGAGCGGCTCCTGCTTCTTCAGCCCTCTTGTTTACTTGGTAGAAACTTCAAACCGGACGTGTTTAGTCACAGAGCAGAAATCTGTTTCTGTCTATCCGCCAAACCGATAGGAAATAGAGCTTCTGTGGCAATACAGGCAAGCACGGCCTGCCCTTTTAAAATTTTTTTCCCTTTCACGCTTTTTTTTCCTTCTTTTATTTTGTGCTGAAAAGCAGAGCTTGTCAGGGTGCGAGTGACTTTTTCCAGGGAGTTACAAATAAATACTCCAAATGTCTGACTTGGGTGTGAAAGTCCCAGGAAGATATTTTTCAGTCCCTGAAAGTGTCAGATAGTACTCTTGCTGAGCACAGCAATGTTGTGCTTCTCACTGTGTAGGTTTTAACATATTTGACCAAGTGAGCTGTTTCATTCCTGTATTTCAAAATATACCTGCAAAGAGTAGGCTTTTGCAGTACACATAAAGATAGGTCATAGCATATGGCATAGAAAATAATAAGAAATGTGTTTTGTAAGTAAGCACACAGGGCCTACAGGGAAGAGGTAGAAACATGGGCTGTAAAAATAAAAAATCAGTAATCAAAAAGGCCACTGAGACAGGATACTTGGGTACTTTTTCCCTCCTTTCAATAGAGTTTATTCTTCCGAAGCATATGATTAATACACTGGTAATAATCATGGTATGCAGTCTCCACTGCAGTACTTCAGATTGCTTGGAAGGATAGTTCTTCTTTGCAGAAGACCATAACTGCATGTTTTGAAGGCCCTTTGAGATTTCAGTTTTCTTACGTCCAGGTTGCCTCAGACAGGGATGACAGAAATCTTCAGTAAATTTTCCAGAAAGGAATCTTTTTCCCATTGTATGATTGCAGAATACTGCTCCAGCAGGTCGTGTTTGGCATGGTCCTTGGTTATGACTTACTTCCTGCCTTGGTTTGTTGAAAGTACAAGTTTTAAAGGTGTCTCATTTGCTTCATTACAGAAAATCAGCAAAAATGGGCAAAGGTGATCCCAAGAAACCGAGAGGTAAAATGTCTTCATACGCCTTCTTTGTGCAAACCTGTCGGGAGGAGCACAAGAAGAAACATCCAGATGCATCAGTGAACTTCTCAGAGTTCTCAAAAAAATGCTCAGAACGATGGAAGGTAGGAATAGCTGCTAAAAAAAACCCCACAAAACCTTAAAGGACTGCTTTTTGTGAAATACCATTCCAGATTGTGAATGATTTCTTAAAAACCTAGGGTTTTGGGTAAGCATGAAGTGTAGTTCTAAGATGAGTGGTAGCTATGTATTGTCCTTGTCTTACCATTAGCTCTCCCAGCTGAAATTTTGGAATGGACTTTGGTATGTCTGCTTTGATCCTTACGTGTCCCTTCTAAGGTATTCTGTGATTCTAATTGCCTTCCAGACTATGTCTTCTAAGGAGAAAGGGAAGTTTGAAGATATGGCAAAGGCTGACAAGCTTCGTTATGAAAAAGAAATGAAAAACTATGTACCACCTAAGGGGGAAACAAAAAAGAAGTTCAAGGATCCAAATGCACCCAAGAGGCCTCCGTAAGTAGATTCCTGGCTTTAGATTGTCTTGTTTGGGACCATCACACTGATGTGTATCTATAAAATGGTAATTTTATCCAAGCAGCTTCAGAAATACAAGACTCTATGATCTTCCTCACCAGTGGTGTAAGATAGGTTGAAATTTTAGTTATGAATCCTAAGCTTTTGTTTTCAGGCAGGCTCTTCCACTATCACAGTTGGAGTAATGGCAGCCTTTAAAAGTAGATGCAAAAATAGACTGTGTGTGATTCTGACTGTTTTTTCCAATTTCTGTCAAGAGGGTAATTCCGGTGTAATGTGGCAGTAAAGTAGTGCAGGCCCTGCTCTCATCACCTGTTGGCTTGAGCAGAATTTTTGATTGGCAGTCAGTTTAAAATTGGAGGCTTTTGCAGGGAACAGGTTTGAGGGGTGATCTTCCTCAAAACCAGCTTGGAAAATTAAAATATTGGCCACAACATAATGACAACTGGCTTCAAATTCATCTCCCACTAGACACCAGTACTTTATTGTGTGTGTATGTGTGTGTTTTAAAATGAGCTAATGCTGAAAGGGGCAGGGAAGTAAGGACAAGCTAATGTTCTTACTTGGGCTGGTGCTGTGGTCTGGAAATCCTACTTTCCTTAGAAATATTGCAGCCTCCTGCCTCTAACAATTCTGACATAACATTTGCTGCCCTAGTATCATTCTCTAATTTCTAAAGCTTTTCTCTGTCTGGTGGTATAAAATCTGCCTGTCTGGGGATCCTGCCAAAAACGGGACTGGATGTGCAGCATTACTTAAGGGTGCGTTGAGTTTGCAGACTGGCTCCTTCAGTTCTGATACTTCCTATTGTAATCAGTGTCTGTCTCACTTTTAGGTACGTTTTCCAAAATGCTCTTAAGGAACAGTAACGAAGATCCCAAAAGTTGCTGCTGTAGCGAAGTCTAAAATTTAAATAATCTCGTCTTTTTTTCCTCTGTAGTTCGGCTTTTTTCTTGTTTTGCTCTGAGTTTCGTCCAAAAATCAAAGGAGAACATCCCGGTCTGTCCATTGGAGATGTCGCAAAGAAACTGGGAGAGATGTGGAACAACACGGCTGCAGACGAGAAACAGCCTTATGAAAAGAAGGCTGCTAAGCTGAAGGAGAAGTATGAAAAGGTAACACTGACATTTAGGGAGATGCTTTGGGGAGGTCAAGCCTTAGTTTAGACAGTTTATTCCTTATTGTGTACCCTGATTACCTGGTGTTGCAGATTATAATATGCTAATTTCGTAATTCATTAGATTTGTTGAGAAAGGTTGTATGCAGGGGCAAATGGCTCATTGGCATAACACTAATTTGGAGTCTTTTACCTTGAACTATTTGCATTTGTCTGTAATTTTGAGCTGTCACTGGTGCTTTAATAAATACTGTAGGTTCTGTATCGTTACTAAATCCATAGGTCACAGCAGAATTTGAGTTGAATTGGTAGCAGTAAGTAATTCTGGTAAGGAATTAATTGGTTCTCCCTAATTTTGGGCATACTGGTGAACATCCTTGAATGTTAGGATAATTGCTACACATAGCTGACTTTTAGAATATACTCCTGGGAAAATGACAAAACCTGAAGGAGATGCTAGTTTAAGCATGTGTTTTTCCTGGACCTACTTTGTGTCCATGTCCTCTCTGGTAATGAATTTGGTTAATTATGCATATGGAGCAGCTTGTCATACAATTTTTTTAATTATTAAGGCTAAACTCTGCCATCATAATTGGAGTTGTAGAATTCTGTTGTGCACAGGACTGTGCTACACGTGGTTTTATTTCTAGAGGCAGATTCCCATCCTAACATGTGGAAGCCAAGGGATGAGGAGGGATGCACGTTGGCATCCCCTGATGCTTCACAAGGGGATAGTGACCACCTATAGCTGGCATACAGCACCTATGTCCATTGTGTGCTGTCACCTTCCTCTGGGTATTTCTCCTGCTGGCAAACAAATCCACGTTCAAAGTTTTTGCTCTGTAGTGTGCAGGGTGGAACCTTGGAGCCCTGTTGATGTGCCAGAGAAGAGTTGCAGGTCTAGGAGCTTTCCCACATGGTGCTTTCTGTACAGCTTCATAGTAATTGCTTGTACACTGATTGCTGAGCCAAGGCAACTCAGACATTTTTGAAATGATAGAATTATTAATCTTTATTTGCAGATATTATTTTAATTTTTGGTAGTAATGTCTTTCTTTCTTACATGTGGGGTTTTAAGGGGTAGTAATCTTCACTATTTCACTACTTGGCCTTTGACTTAGAGAATATCATATCTTCTCAAAATTTCCTGCTAAGTTTAAGAAGTCCAAGAGAACAGTAAGATTAGTGGTGTAGTGTTTATTATGTGGGGAATCTTTGAAGATTTGGACCGTCTGTGTAAATGTGTTGATGTTTCTCTGTAGTTGGTGTGTGTAAGCTTTGTAGATCAATTCTCCTACCTAATGATTTTACTATTTTGGCATAAAGTTGGGAAGTCCAAACTGGTTTTATGACTGCCTTCCAGGTACAGTCTCGACTTCCCTGTAACAGGAACTGAATTTTGTGTGTTTCAAATGACTGGAATAAATTTATTGCATGCAGAAGGTGGCAGTGTCTACCCTTTAATCAAGTTCTTATACCTTTTATTTTGTAAACTTCTGTTAGGCAGAGTTCAGTCTAACTGCTCTTTGCTGAGGCATAACATTGCAGCTGTTGGGCTGGGTCATTCTGATGTGTTCTGGGTGGCTAATCCCAGTTTTGTGCCTCAAATGAGGCTTTTCCTGTGCTTTTCTTTAGGCATTGTAGAAGATAGGGCTAAAAAGGGACCTTAAGAGGTCTCCCTGCTTCATTTCCTTATGGGATAGTGGGCTCAAGCTGTGCCTTTACCATCAGAGGCGGCAGCTTTTCCAGCCTGTTCCAGAAGCCCAACAATGGAGATTCCTGAGCAGCCATAAGCAGTGTGCAGTAGCGTGGCAGTGTAATTTCCGTGTTGGAGGGTTCCCGTTTCTTGGGCTTCAGCTCACCTTGGAGCTGAACCCACAGCTCCTGGTCCTGCCCCAGTGGAGGTGCAGAAAGGGCAGGGACTTGGTGACTGCTTTCACAAGTGCTCTGTGGAGGCTGCTCAGGCCTCTTGGCTGGTTAAATATTTGAGAGATTGTTCCTGCTTTTCTTCTCCAAGGATATTGCTGCATACCGGGCCAAAGGGAAGGTTGATGGAGGCAAGAAAGTAGTTGCCAAGGCTGAGAAGAGCAAGAAGAAGAAGGAAGAGGAGGAGGATGAGGACGAAGATGAAGAGGATGAAGATGATGAAGAGGAGGAAGAAGAGGAGGATGAAGATGATGATGATGATGAATAAGTCTCTTTTAGAGCAATTTCTTTCTTGTCTATAAAGCATTTAACCCCCCTGTACACAACTCACTCCTTTTAAAGAAAAAAAAAATTGAAATGTAAGGCTGTGTAAGATTTGTTTTTAAACTGTACAGTGTCTCTTTTTTTGTATAGTTAACACACTACCGAATGTGTCTTTAGATAGCCCTGTCCTTAGTGGTATTTCAATGGCCACTAACCTTGCCTGGTACAGTGTGGGGGTTGTAAATTGGCATGGGAGTTATAAAGCAGGTTCTTGTTGGTGCACAGCACAAATTTAGTTATATTTGGGGATGTAGTTCATTTCTCATCTTCAGTTGTCTCTGATGCATCATAAAAATAATTGTTGTTCTGTTAACTGAATACCACTCTGTAATTGCAAAAAGGAAGAAAAAAAGTTGCAGCTGTTTTGTTGACATTCTGAATGCTTCTAAGTAAATACAATTTTTTTTTATTAGTATTGTTGTCCTTTTAATAGGTGCCCTTGAGAATCATACTTTTTCTTTTCTTTTTTTTTTTTTTTTTTTTTTTGAGGGGAACTCATCTTTTGCTTTATTGAATGCCCGTATGGGATCACGGGAATATTACAGTTTTCATCTTTCATAATAACCAGCTGATAAACAAAGCTTTGATCTGCATACCCTGCATTATCATGATAGGGTAAGAAAAAAACCATATAGGCATATGATGAAAATCTTCCATAACTGGAAACAACAAAAATTCAATCTCAGCAAACGGATACTTGTTCAGATTTTTGTGAAATGTAATATTCTATTGCGTTGCATGAGTTTACCAGTCTTGGAGAGTTGAGAAGTATAGAGTTCAATTTTACAGAAACTAAATACTTTGGGGGGTGGGGAGGGAGGGAATGTTAAATTTTGTCCTAGAAGGACCCATAGGAAGAGTGTATGTCCATCTGGTGTAGAGAAATTTACACGTGTGACTCTGTTACCATGTAATGGAAGTTATATTTGTAAATCTCTGAACACCTGGGAGTGATGAGCGTACCTAAAATGTGTAAAGTTAAAAGCATGAAATGACCATATTATTTTTTGGTGACAGGTCTGGTGATGGCCACGGGCTTTATACCATGAGACTCCTGGTAGCAAAGGGCCCACAAGAAATGATTTTTCTTTCTAAGATTTCTATAAATGGTACCATTATTATTTGTTAAATCTATGTAAATTCATATTTGTATTCTTGAAATTCTAGTTTTAGCCCTTTAAACAAAGTTGTATATTGTCTCAAATTGAAAATGAGATAAGATGTATTTTTCCTGTTAGGTTTTATACCGCACTCTTGATGTTTGCCCATTTTTAAGTTAAATATAGTTGTATGGAAAAGTACATTTTATTAAATTTTGCATTAAAAAGTTAAATGTTTATGGTATACCAACAATGTCTAATTTGGTCAAATACAGTTCTCTTCCAAAACCAAAGCTAAGGGGTTTTTTGCATATTTAGTAAAACTTCAAGTGCTGGCAGCTGTAACTATTTTCACATATACCTGCTTACCAGTTTGGGGGACAATTCGGCAATTTTGTGGTTACAAAATTATGGTTCTCTTAAGTGCCAGTGTTTAAAAACAAACAAAAAAAAGCATTCTTGTAATTTTACACGCTTTTGTGATGGAGTATTGTTTTGTTATACAATTTTGACTTTCAAATTCTTATTTCAATTTGCATTTATGTATAACTTCAGGAGAAATATTGAACATCTGAAATCCTGGATGATACTAATAAACTAATAATTGCAGAGGTTTTAAATACTTAGTTAAATGGCTCACTTAATACCCTAAGGATTTGGGGGGTTTTGTGTGTGTTGGTGTTCTCAGATATGTACATCCCTGCTTTCTGTTTCAAACAGAAGAATGATGCTATTTGCAAGGTCTTGATATAGAAAGGATAGGACAGACAGACTTTTTTGTCTCCTTAAACTGGATATTACATATTCAAATGCTCATAACTGATGACAAATAAATTTTCTGTGCTGAAGGGTTTTTTTGTTTCCCCAGGTCATCAGAGGAAAGTAGACACATTTCTTGTTCTTGGAACAAGCATACTTAATGAGATCCCCATAATCTTGTGCCTTTGTTCTCAATGCTTGGTGTTGGCAGAAGTAACCTAGAGGATTCAGCTGAACTTTAAAGATGAGTAGTGAGCACTTCCCTGGCAGCCAGGCACGGCTTTTGCCTTGCCTTGGACTTGAGCACAGTGGTAACAAACAGCGTGCTCCAGGCTGAGGAGGGTAGGTAATGCTGCTTACTGAGGAAAAGAACCCCCTGTATCTCACTGCAGAGGATGGTATTGGGTGGGAGATGCTCCAAGGCTTCCCCACCTCTCCAGAGTGGCCGTGGTTTTCTCAGGAGCACTGGGAATGTGCCTGTAATTCAGCTGAGCTAGCACACGGATACTGGGAGCAAAGCCTTCGCTTTGTCTGCTGTAAAACTTCTGAAACAGTGGAAGTGGCCTTAGGTGAAGAGGAATGCCATAGGTAGATTAATTGCTCTTTTTAAGGAAGAGCTGCTGAGGGTTGTTGCTGGAAGGGACCTCCCTGTTCCGCAGCTGTGCTCCCCTGCAAGCTCCAGTGGTTAAATAATCCTCTTGGTCAAAACTGTCAGAGTCTCCTCACTGATAGGTCAAACTTGGCCGCTCCAAGATTACTTGGTCGAGGTCAGTTACTGCTGACACTTCAGCTTGAATCTGCCTCCCCTTGATCTTTAAAAGTGGATCCTTGCTGTAGAAGAGGGATAATGAGCAGTGAAATTGCGACTGTTTAGGTAGTGGTTCCCTACAGGGGAACGGACAGCATTGACATCACTATCAGAAAGCATCTCCTAGGGCTTTAACCTTCACATAAATGCGTGTTGTAGAGGTAAAGAAGACTTTTCCTGTTCTAAACAACAACGAAAAATTGATTGGTCTGGAGAGAACTTGAATGTTAATATGTGGCAGTTGTGATACCTTGAATGCCAAATGAAGCCAGACTGATTTTTATGGTTGTTTATCTCGAGTTGGTCCTGAAAGGAGCTGCAGTTGCAGCCACCTAGATATGCTCTGTAATTTTAATTTTAAGCTGGTTTAACTAAATGTATGGACAGTGTTCATCCCTCCTGCCGAGCTTTCAGTGATCACACCGGCTCTAGCAAAAAGCTGAGCTTATTTAACAAAATGCTTCTGTCCAGGAAAACGGGCTCCTGGAAGCCTGAACTAAGGAGTGTGAAGTGGCTGATTTCTGCAGCTTAATTAGGGCACTGCTGACACAGCCTCTTTACAGCTGCTTTTGTCAGTGTAACAAGCGCATCCTGAAGGAGAAAAGGCAGAGTAACAGCTGGGTCTAGGCTTGCTAGAAAGTGGGAAGATGGATTTGAGTGACTCCTCCAGAAGAGGGGCTAAGTGGACTGCACCGCCAGCATTAGGTTCTCTGGATGGGGGACAAGCCGAGCTTGGAAAAAACCTCTCCTAATTCTTGCTAGCCTAAGGGTTAGACCTGCTATTTAGAATAAATATTCCCATTCTGCCTTCCCAGCTATGCCTGACAGGAGATGAAAGGAATAAAGGCAGTGCTGCGTTGGGTTATAATGAGTTATTCAATACAGATTGTGTAATGGAGACATGGCAAAATACAAAGATAGTGTATAATACAGGAGACTATTAATTTTCACCATTTCCAGGCTGTGCCAGTGGCAGCTGACCAGCTACAGGCTTTTAGGACTCAAATGTACCAATCATTTTATTAATAACAGTAAAATGCCAAATATTTTCAAGCATTCCTCCATTATATTCTTTAGCTTATGAGTCTGTACTTGTCTGCAGATCACTTCTTTCTGGGGTGCTTTAGCAGAAAACAACTGTGTGACATTTTCCTTTGGCACGCTGCAGCAGACATTATTTTAGCACCTGAAATACATTCAGAGATGTTTTACAAACGCTAAGTCCAATGTGCTCAGTCCAATGGAGTGCCTAAATGTAGGTGTGTATTGATAAACTTTTCCCCAGACTTAGCTTCTGGATTGCACTCTACATCTGAAAACCTCTTTGAGGTGGTCTTAATTTAGCCTAGTATAGATCCACTTTAAATTAACACCACCCTTTATTTCAAAACAATGTACTTGCAGGCAAGCTGTCAGACTCTATTCCAATGTTTGAGTAAGAAAAAGCAGGACAAGTAGATCTCTGAGTTTTTTATAATTTTGCTGAAGTTGTCTTGTATTTTTATTTTGTATATGTTGTGTGTGCCCGGGCTTTCTTTTGACAGTACTTCAAGCTGAAAAACAAAGATGGATTTTTTTTTTCCCCAGTGAATTTATTATGAAGAATGAAGGTCAGATTCCTCTTATGGCTGCTTTGTGCTGTTGAAAAATACAGTGTGGCTTCTGCTTCAAGAGCACCTAATTTTGAAATCCATCTTGCTGAAGCAATTGCTATTAGAGGTGACCCGCGAGAGAGACGAGCCTTCCCTTTTGCCACTCTGTGATGGAATAAAAGACTTGAGTGATAAATTAGCTTAGTCTACCTGTTTGCCACATCAGAAGCTCAAGCCTTCTCTGCAGCAGGAGTGCTCGAGATCAAGCTAGGCAGCAAGAGGCAGAGCAGCACAGAGCAAGGAGGACAGACAGGCAAATGTGGGGGTATTTTTAACTACACCTTTTAAAATTTTGATTCTGTTGTTAAAAAGTGTTTGACTTAAATGACAGTCATTTGGCACAGAGGAAGTTTATCCACGTGCTTCCAGCAGCCTTTCACCTATTAAGGCAGCAAAAGCTCAATTCATGTATTTCTGACCTCCCAAAAGTTCCTCAGTAAAAACAGGAAGGACCAAGCACTACAGCTTGAATGCCTGGAAAGGACCCATCTCCCTGCACATCTTACAGCAGCAAGAGGTCACCATGTAAATGCTTTTTCCAAGAAGCCATTCAAAAAATCAGGCTTAAGGAGGGGAAACCGAGGACGTGTGCTGCTGTGTTTGGCAGGGGCATTTGTTACCAAGGATAAAAACAGTTTTGAAGAAATGTCTGGGATGACATCCCTGACCCCTCCTGCTCCTTACCAAACTGAAATGTAAGAAAACAATGAAAATAATACCTCCATGGGAAGAAGTCTCCCTTGCCAAAATGCTGGTGTTGACCATACTCTTCCTTATTCCATCCCAGGGGAAATAAATGCATCCCCTGAACACTGCCCAGCAGCACTACACATGGTGTGGGAGGCATTGATTGCAACTGGGGGGGGTCAGTCCCAGCAGCCCCCTCCTTGCTGCCAGTTCACTCCTGGTGTTGGGGAGACACTGAGCGTGAAAACTCCTGGGAAGAGCATCAGTTCATGCCAGGGCTGGCTGCCCTGGGTGCCTCACACCTGGCTTTGAAATGCAGATGCAGAGGGCTGCAAGTAGGGATAGCAGGAACCAGCCCTCTGAAAACTCAGCCACGCAGTTAAAAGTAAAAGCAGGGTGCTCTTTAAAACAGCTCTCAAATTTGTGTGGTGGTGATTCCTAGAAGAGAGAACTTTCTTGCAAGACGTGTGCTGGTAAGTGATTCAATAACAGTGACTCATGTTTTATTATCAGACTTGATCGTAGCGGTGCTTACGCTCGCTTCAGATTTGTTGACACACATTTCTCCTGACGCCTGCCAATGAGGAAGATGCTGTGAAGCAGCACTGTAATGTAAAACTGGTACGGGAAAATGCAGGTGAGGGCTGATCACAACCTGAGCCCCTCGGCACCGGAGCAGCTTTTAGGAACATAGGGGTTGGTTTTGCAGTACCAGCCACCAATGCAAAGTGCTGGTGGGTTTCTGCTCCAGGGCGCTGAGAGGCTCGGCACCACGTGGGTCGTCGGGGCGTTCCGCAGGACTAATCCCTTAGAATCTACCCGAGACTGATGTCTGGTCCCAGAGTCACACCTCGGAATGTTTAATGTTAAGCCTCCAGTGGGAGGCTGACAGTAAACGAAACCCGTCCTTGCAACCAGCCCTGCTGTGTCTGAGTCTCCTTCCAACACTGTTTCCTTTGAGGTGGAAGAAGGAAGTGATCTATTTTTGGGGACCGTTCGCACCAGATGTTCCGTGATGGCAACACTGTCTCTATCACTGCATGCTCTGCTTCCGCACAGGAGCACCCGGGCTCTGCCTCCCTGCCTCTGCCGCCGCTGACCCTGTCCCTTCCTCCTGCCCTGCCTGACCTCCACCACTGGCAGCCCTGATCCAGGAGGAAGGAGTGAGTTCACCTCCCCCAGCTGCTGCGAGCTGGATCTGCGTCCTCCAGGTAGGACAGGAGGGTTGTCCTGCTGCCCCAGCACCCCCAGGCAATCGGTGCCAGTCCCGTGGGGCCAGGGGTGCTCAGGGACACCCCTAATACTGGGAGCAGCACTCGTCTTCCACAGACCCGCGGCACAAAGGGGTAAACCATAATGTTGCTGCTGTGACAGGGTGCAACATTCTCAGGATGTGCTGCTGCCTGGGATCGATGTCCCTGGTCTGCTGGCCTCGTCTTTGAGTCCCCTGTTCCTTCTGACGTGGGTTTTTCTTTCCATCTGAATCATTCAGTATGACTTTAGAGCACAATGGAGCTGTGATTTTTTTCGAAGCCGCCAGCCTGCAGGAAACAGAAGGTCTCTGAATAAAAGGGAGGCTCTTGTTACAACTTCCCTCTTATTTACTGTTCCCAGTAGCAGAGAAGTAAAAAGACAATGAATGAAATGGAGGATTAATCACGCGTAGCACTGAAATATAAACAAGGAGACAGCGCGTTCCAGAGCGCTGCTCTGAGCAGTGGCTCGTGCTCGCAGCGTGCAGAAATCTCTCATCACTGAGACCTCCTGCATTTCATGAAAAAGGCCAAAAGGCAGAGGAGGCTCCACAGGTGGTTTTTCAAAGGTAAACTTGCAAACTGAGTATTTTCCATGAACTTTTCTCTGTTCAGTGCTCTCAAAACTTGAGTTCAAGTTGATATCCCCTGTGCTTAATCATTGGTTCATGACTTTTGCAGAGGAAACTCCCTATTTTCCTATTTTTCTGCATTAATTTTAAAACAATAAAAGTTCAGGAGAACTCCTTTGTCCCACAGAAGACTTTTAAAAATGCTTCAGAGAGAACCTACTGTGCTGCACAGTGTGTAGCTCTGCTCCTAAAAGGGGTGTGTGGTCATTAGCCTTGCTCCCTTTTTCACTTGCTTTTGGGTTGGTATCCAAACACCAAAGGATTACTAATCATGTTCCTTATTTATTTTTTTAATCAGAGATTTGCCTGTATTTGATTTCCAGCTATAGATTTTGAGCATTCACACCAGCCTTTGCAAAGGTGTTGAGCTCCTCAAGTTAATTGGTAATAAATTAACCTTGGGAGGTTGTTTGTGTGAAGCAGATTACGTGCATGCAGCTTTGTGAAGGTTTTTAGTGAAGCAAAACCTAGGAAAGCAAGGTGGAAACAGGGATGCATGACACAATTCAAATTGCCTGAAATGCCTGCAATAAACAGTTGTTTTGTGTATCTGAATATCTGCGTCTGTCAGGTAGGTACTGTTGATTTTTTTTGGCATTTGGACGATGCATTTAATGTCAGGATTGAGGCGAAGTGGAGTGCATAATTGTAAAACTGATAGGAAAGCTGCTCCCCATCCTTATTCAAAAGCTCTAACAAACTTCTGAACTGTTAATTTTACAGTTCTCTTTAGAAAATATGCAAGAAAAACCTCAGGAAAGTTTATCTGGGCCACCTACAATAATAAAATTGAAGTGACCCAAGCCTGAAGATAACACCATGCATCTCCATGTGAGTATAAAAAGCCGGAGCACGGAATAATGTTAAGATAAAACCCAAAACCAACCCATGTGTGTTAAGACAAGGCTCGGAGGATTATGTGAATACAAGTCTAGGTAACCAAAGAGCTGGTGCTGCTTAACTAATCCTTGCTGTAACCTTCTGCCCAGACTGGGAGCCTGGGGCGGGCACTGGGCAGGCAGGAGCCCTGCCAAAAGCTCCTCCTGGCCTCGTCTCCCTGCCCTCCCGGGGGCTTTCCAGCTTGCACTTTGTTTCACTTTCTCTTTCTGCTGTGCAGGGCTGTGCTGGAAGGGTTGCAAGATCCTCTATCAATTATTTACACTATTTGCCTGGAAATCATAACAAAATATATATTCTTTTTAATATTAGGATTAATTTTAAAAAAATACTACTCAAGCCATGCTGAGTAGTATTTTTACCTCTGCATTCAACTAGTGTTGCATTCAACTAGTTGGTGATACTCTTTTAAATGCCCTTTCTAAATACTTTTTAAGAGGAGAATTTCATTAACCTCTCAGCTGCAGCTTCCCTGTTTACACACAGCAAAAGGCACTGCCAGCCTGAACCTGCTGGGTCAGGAGCAGAAGGGTGACCCTTGCAGGTCCCACCACCCTGATCCCCTGGCACCTGCAGCTTCCAGCTCACTTGATTTGTCAGTGGTTCCCTGGTGGGGAAGAGGAGGTGGGGAAGAGCAACCTGGGTCATGGTATCAGTGCTTCCCAGACAGGTGCTTCTTTGCTTGCCTTTGGTTGTACCTATTTTAGAGTAATTAATAATAGAGAGCTCCCAAGCAACCCAAATTTAGACGCTCTTTGGAAATCCAGGTAAAAAAAAATCTGGAAAGATTTTGTGTTTTTTTCCTTCTACCCTCTACAGCAGAGGTTGGAGGATCTCAAGTCAGAATGGGAGTTTGCCACTGTGCCCTGCTTGTTCCCTGCTCTGGTGGCAACCTCCAGGTTTGGCAGCTCTACCACTTCCCTGGGAAGCCTGTCCCAATGCTTGACAAAATGTAATAAATGTTTTGCTGCATTTTTTTTTCTCTTCCCCCATAACTTTCAAATTTCAGCACACTACTAGCAGAAACTTGATGACTCTTCATGATAAAAAAGATTCCCAAACTTTATAGGGCTTTGCTGGCTTTTGGTCTTAGTTTTGATTACTCCAGCAAGTCAGCTGGAATTTTATAAAATTGTCATTCTACAACAGATTGAAAGAAATAGGGTCTGTCCCTGCCAGGGTTCTTGCAGGCTTTAGTCTCTCTGCCGAGGCTTCTGGGTGCAGGACCTGTGACCAGGAGCCTTAAACTTCAACCCTCAAAATTAAGGGGAATTTCTAAAAGGGAAGGTGTGTGCTCCCTGTCTCACCCAGGCAGGCGGAGAGGGAGCACAGGGAGAGGGGTGCAGGTCCTGCCCTTGACCCAGAACCCTGTGCCTCACTCCTTCTGTGTCCCCCGGGGTGCTGCAAGTAATAGGAGCTGCACGAGGTGGTGACAAGTCCCCAGCATTCCGGGTATTTGATCCGAGGAAATCACCAGTCAGCCAGGAAATGTCAAGATTACGTCACATGCATAATCTTTTAAAGCCCTGAAAAGGAGCTTGTTAAAATCTGTGTCTCTACAGTGTGATCCCAGTTCCTTTCATTTTTGCTTTGCTCTTCCACTTTACAGGAACAGGCAGGCAAATCCTACTCCCAGATATCATTTTACTTTTCCCTCCCTTTGACTTACTTTTAGCACTTTGTTTGCCATGGCCTTGCCACTCACTGGGGCTGGAGGACCAAGTCCCCACTTTGCTGGGCCCCCAAAGAGAAGATGTGATGCCCAGGGCCTGTGGGGATACAGCTACACCCCAGCTTGTCTGCACTGGGAAAGAAGGGAGAAAATGTGGGAGTGGAGCTGCCATCCCTTCCCCTTGTGTTTGCTCGTGTTCTGGGTGGGCGCCCTGGGCAGCCCAGCAGCGCTGCAGGGAGGTGCCAAAACTTCACACAGCAAAACTGCACCTCGTTATTCCGGTGATTCTGTAAAATTATTAAAGAGCATCCAGCAGAGTATGTGACACACACATGTTAAATTTCTTTTAGAGTTTCTGTTTTGATATATGCTGGATGTGTTTTTATAAAACAAAGATTTATTGGAACCTGGAAATTTTATGACTTTAAGGTTTGCTTGAGTCCAGATTGTGAGTTTCTTCTTTTGGAAGAGGAGGAGAAGGTTTAAAAGAGCCCATCTGCCTGTGGCACTTATGAAACCCTAGGCCAAGGATGACACCTTTTCCCTTAACTTCTACTATAATGTCAAACAAAAATTTACTGTCAAATATTATGTCTTCCATATGCAATGCCCTGCTGTAGATGTAGATCACAGCAATCATGTTGGGCTTCTCTCTTTCAAGTTTTTATCTGTGCCATAAGGAAGTCAGGACTCAGTGTAGGGTCCAAGGAGGAGCAGCAAGGCAGGAAAAACCCAAACCATACATAATTAATGACAATGTGCTTTCACTTGTGCTCTTGATTTTTTCTTGTAAAAGCACAGCGATGCCCTTGCTGCCTGCAAGGCTGAGGAAAGCAGCATATTTTTAAAACACAGAGCCAGTGTCAGACAGCTCCAAGTGCTCTGGTAGGAAACAAGCAGCATCCAAGGAAGCAGAGCCTGAGTCCAGCTCTCTGGTTACCACAACATAAGTAAACAAACAAGTTTATCACAAGTAATGAGGGCATTGTGCCAGTTTCAGTTAAAATAATGAAATAAATAAAAAAGGAATCAACCCCAAACCAACAAATCATTACAGCATGAGGAAAGTCCTGAATGAAATTGATTGTTCGTGCCAACACCAGAAATATATCTTGTCATAAACTCGGGCCTCCACATCTGCTTCAGCACCAGTGGATTCTTTATAAACAGCCTCTTTAATTTTATCTAACAGCCTGTTAGCAGACATGCAGTCCAAAAATACATCTCCTTTTCTTCCTCGCACTATCCTGAGCTTGGCAGGGCACCAAACATGAGGTTCAGCTCGTAATTCAAAAAAGCCCTTCTTTAAGCATTGACTGAGCTTGATTTAATAAAAATCCTGTCCAGCTTCCTCTGGGCAGCCCTAATGGGATGCAGAGCCTGGTGCTTCTCAGGGGCTGCTCCAGACCTGCTCTGTGTTGGCCAGTGAGATTTTTTTGTGGTGAAACAATATTGCTCTGCGGTGGAGTTGGGGAGCTGGCTGGTGTTCTCCAGAATGTCTCCCCCGAGGGTGCACAGCTTCACTTTCAGCTGTGCCACCCTCTGGAAATGGAAGTGAGCAGGCAGCACCATAAAGACAGAGCAGAGCCACAGCACGGGAGGTCCTGGTGCCCCTGGTAGCCCTGGGGATGCTCCAGTGCTGCTGGTACCCAGCCCCCCCTCCCACTGCCCCTGCCTTCCTCAGGACAAGGAGAGAAAAGCACCAAAGCCCCTAGAGTGACTTCCAACCCCTGAGTTCTCCTGGGGGGAGATCTATCCACTGTCTCCCCAGTGTGGCACTGCCAAGCACTTTGTAGGTGCTCCTGAAGGAAAGATTGGGATTCACTGAAAGAGAGGGGGTGTTGCACTGGGGCTGGTTTCCAGAGGGTAGCCCTGACACCAGAGGCAGGACAACCACCTTCACACCTCCTGACACTGGTGTTCCCAAGCACAACACTGATTTTCTGGCTGCTGATTGCTTGGGAAAGCTGGAAGGGACATTGGCTGACTTTTAATGCCAGGACAAGAGTGAGTGACGTCACCTTAGAAGATGAAACACATTCCTGCTGTGAGGACTGCACCAAATTACAGGCCCAGATTTCCCAAGAAATTAGTGCGAGAAACACTGCACAACACCACATTCACTGCAACAAAGGAGCTCATTAGCTGGATAGTTGAAAATGTTAATAATTATTCCATTTGACAAACCAAAGTATGGATTTTAAGCCTCAAGGTTTGCTGTGCTAAAGAAATATTAATGGCCTGCCATGTCATGATGTCCAGGGGAAAAGGATGTTTAGTAGTTTCTCCTCATGGCTCAGTTGTTTATTTAAATTACTTGGAAACTAAGCCAGCAGCAAACACAACCACGGCTGTTGTGAGGTGTGGTTAACAGTAAGTAGATTTTATTTAGCATTACAACAAAAGATGAAATGGAGTGCAATAAAGGAAAGGGAAGTTTCTTGAGTGGTCAGTGAGCCAGATCCTGATGCCAAGACATGGAGAAGAATCAACAGAAATCCTGCAGAGCCCATTCTGTCACTTGGTCGTGCTGACAGAGGCGCATGAGCAGCACAGGTGTCAACGAAAGGGAACTACTGCATTTGGCAAAGGATGCTGCAGGTCTGTAGTGATGGAGGGGCTCTGTTGGCTGGTGTGGGGGATGCTGGTGGCACCCTGGGGTTCTTTATCTCCTCCAGGAGATATTTTCTGACTGGTCCTCGTGGTTGTGCCAGGGAGGCTTGAGAGCCTTGTGCTGCTCAGCTGTCAGTTCTCAGCAGCACCTGAGCCAACAATAGGGAGGGATCTGGGATCTGCTGGGGGCCTGTAGTCCCTCCAGTCAGGTGCCACATTTCACTTTACAAAGAGCACAAGCATTCATCCAGCGGTACCTTACTGATCTGAACATGGCTGATGCCTTTCAGCTGAGTTTCAGCTGAATATTAAAGAGAAACAGATCACAGGCAGACAGTTGAACAGGAGAAGTGGGTTTAGCTGCCCAGCTGTGAGCTGCAGTGCCCTAATCCTTCCCCTTATGTGCTACAACAGGGTGTAATTCATTCCTAAATTACTGAAAATCTTGATGGTTTGTAAATCACATATCAGAAGGTATTTTATTTATACAAGCATCTCCTCATTAGCAGCATAAAAATGCTGGCAATACTGTGCATGCTCTGCAGGAGTTCTTGTCAGAGCTACATTGCACACCTCAGATAGCCCCAGCTGAGGGGTACACAGGTCTTCCTGGCATCTCTTTTTTTGCCCAGTCCTATGACTGGTGGGGTCAAATGGAAAAGCCACTCCTGAGTGGAGAGGCCTAGAGGGATATGGTGGGCAGGGGAGCAGGATGTGGGCAAGCACAGGCACTTCTATTCAGGTGGTGGCTCTGCCATCTTTGGAGACTTCCCAAAGACTTGATGGATCTCTGGGAAACCAAATCCCTCTCCAAAGTCCTTTCTTACTTGCAGCCTTGCTTACTCTCCCTGGACCTTGTAGGCTGTGATAGTTGGGCTCCAAGCATTCTGTGCAGGCTGCTCCTAAAAGCTCCTAAAATCTTTCTCCCAGTGAAGGCCGGAGGAGCTGATGCTGCAGTAGGAAGGAGGAGAAGTAGGAGGCTTGAAAAGGTCACACCAAGGCTGTAATTTCTAAATGAGTGTGAAGGAACTGGATGCCTTAACACTCTCCAACTTAAACACTCAGTCTTGGATGTTAATGGAGTGTGCCGTAAAACTGCATTTTCTTTACCTATTCAAGGAGAGTTAGAGGGAGAAACCTCTTAATGTTAAGCAGGAGAAAACTTTTTGGCTTTGAAGGCTGTTCTTCCACACAAGAAGGTTGCTGGCAGAAAACGACAGCTTGTGGACAAACCGAGTCAGAGTTTGCAACAGCAAAAAAGTAGAGGAAAGGAAACGCAGCCTCAGATGAAAATGAGACTGTAAATAGAGAAATAACCAGTCTGAGGCATCCATACGTTTCCTGGACTCACTTCCCTCCTTTTCCAGCATTTTGCTGAGCGCTATAGCAATATTCAAGCCATTATTACATTAAGGAGTCTTTCGGCTTTTCTGCCTGAAAAAATAGTCATCACTTGTAAATTGAAGGCATCACTCTCTTATCTGGTCTGCAGCCAGAAGGGCTGGAAGCAATAGAAGAAGTGTGAACTTTCTCCTTCATCTCAGAGAACATTAACTTCAAAGCCAAGCCATAAACTTTCAGATGTAATGACTATTTGTCCAAAAGAGAAACACATCGCCTTGATCAGTGAGTGAAAGGTATAAAACACAGAGGTTACATTTGCTAAACACTTGGGAAAAATGTGTGGTTATGCTTGGGTGTGTGGAGGGGGGAGTTATTGCTGAGTTATTTGGGCAGGCAGGCCCGAGGGGCAGCGTGAGGATTGTTGTGTGTGGTTGCAGGTCCAGCACCGAGTGGTTTCTGTCCCAGAGGAGGCTGGGCTGCCGTGTCAGAGTGTGCTCCAGCACACCCTTGGGTGCAGAGCTTCATCACCGACTGGGGAACCTTGTGTTGGCAGCCACACTACTCTGCTTTTCCAATAAACCGTGGGAGAAAACATCTCTCCTTTCAGCTGCTCAAACAGAGCATTCAGGACCACCAGCACTTCCTCCTGTGTCCTTGTTCCAGCTGTGTGAATGGTGACTGGAGAAAAACCCCTGTGTGTGCACTGCCTTGTCCCCTAAGCATCGCTGAGCTCCAGGGCACAGGCTCCAGCAGGGCTAACACAGCCAGGCAGGTGCACTCAGAGATTTCAGACACCTCTGGTAAGGCTCCCCACATCCTTCTTCCTGTTTTTTAAACACGCTTTCCATTTTTCTGATGAAAGTTCCATGGAAATAGAGAGTAACAATGTCTTTTTTTTTCCATGGCTTGCATATGAGAAATTTAGAGGGACGAAAATTTATATTATGTGACCTTTTTGCTGAGGATAACCACTGCCCTTCCTGATAACATCTCTCCTCCCCTCATCCATTAGGACTTCCAGGAGGAGTCTGGACCCCGTCCTCTCCCTGGGCAGGGGCTGTGTGATCCTTGTGCATGGCACATGGTGCTCAGAGAGGGCACTTTGTAGTGTTAATCAACTCTTTGGTGAAAGCATTTTCAGAAGGAGTAATTGGGAGGACTTGCTGCTGGGCACCGGCTTCTGCTTGCCGGGGCTCCAGGGCTGGGGAATGAGGTGCAGACCTGTGCAATTCCTGTCTGAGGATGGACAGGAGGAAGTGCCAGAGTATGAAGAGAGATTTGAAAGGTCTGTAACATCGTCTGCCAACATCTTTTTTGGATCAGCCCTGCATGAACAAGTGAGAGCCTGGAAGAGCCGTGTCATCCTCGAGAACAGCTGGGCTTGCTGGGGGGCAGCTTCTTTTGGGATGGCAGGCAGAGGGTTGCTGCCACTTCTGGGGGGAAAAAAGAGGTGTTGGTGGGGTTGCTGGCTCCACAGGCTTTGACAGTGTCCTGCTTTCCCCCTGTGCTGTGCTTGCCTGTCCCCTAACTCCTCTATGAGGTGCCAAAATGCCTCTATGGGGAACCAGAGAGCAAACCTGAGCCCTTCTTGCCCACCACACATTTTTGTGTCCCCAAATCCCTGTTGGACTGAATGGAACTGGTGGGCTCTGCTCAGGTTCCTCACCATACAGATGGTGTTGGGAGCAGATGGTGGCTCAGCTCTTGAAGTTTCTACCTTCCCCTAGATGTGCCATGGCCTCCAGAAGGTGAGTTATCTTCTCCAGGCTGTCCCCTCTACCCTCCTGAATTCCAAACTGAGCTCCTCCCAGTATCCTGGGGAACAAGCCATGGGGATGGCCATGAATGCTGGAGCTGGGGGTGTTGTTGGGGGTTAAAAACAACTGCATGCTGAATCCATCTGGTCACCTTCCTCCTCATGGCATATCACCTGCCCCACCTTGGTCCCAGTGGAGACTCCAGGGACAAGGGCAGGTAATAGTGGGTAGAGATGGGGCAAGAGGAGCAACAGGAGGGCAGTTAAGTAATTTATTTTAAGGGGCAGCTGGCTTTATCCAGGTAAAAACAGTGCAATGCCAGCAGGCTCCACATTCAGCAGATCCCAAAGGTATTGGTGAAGCAGTGCTCAGCCTCCCTTGCAGCACCTCTGCTTGAAGGAGGCAGCTGGATGCTGGGCTCCTTTTCCACCGTGGAGCTGTACCTGTGCTTTGTAGGTGTGTTGTGTATTCAGGTCTGGTCTTTGCAAAGGGATCCACTGTAGCAATCCCTTTTATGTGCATGGAGTCCCATTTTCTACCTCCACTGGATCATGTCCTGGGCTTCAAAGCACAGGGGGAGCAGTGACCTGTTTTATTGCATGGTCATAAAGCAGTGGCCCTTCTCTGCTCCTGTATGAATAATAAATAGTAGTGATATTGTTATATTTTTACATGGAGGCCTGCTAGAGGCTCTTTTTGAGTATGAGACTCAAAATTTAGTCTGAGAAAAAGGAAGCAACAGACAAGAAGCCTGACAGTTTTCTACCTGGCTGTGCAGCTGTGCTGAGAGAGGTGCCCTGCAGATCAAAGGGAACCCGCTCCTGTTCTCCCCAGGTGCTGCTTCCCCTATTAGAGCAGATATTGGTTATCAGGCAGCAGTGCCATGAATAGCAAAAATGTGCACTTTGCTCTCCAGAGGTTATGGCAGTCAGAAGGATGCCAGATTAGATTTAGGAAAGCACATATGGATGTATTGCTTTCTTCAGCCTTGCACCATTCCTTAAAATCCGCCGTTGCTCTGGAGGAAGACAGAAAGCATGGCTGTGGACAATCACAGCTGTAGAAGCATAATTGCAATTGCTGTCTCAGAGCTGCTTAGTGCTTCTGATAATCCTTGAGACCTGCAATGAGTCACTACAGGATGAAGGGAGAGCATTTTAGGGCAGGGATACAGCACAGGAAGAACTCCACAGAAAAACACCTCTAGTTTACATTTCACAGAGAGGAAAGATGCTCTGAGGTAGCACCAGCACAAGTTCAGACTGAAGCCCAGACTTCCCACCTTGGGATTCCAGGTGTTTGGAGAGTGTCTCTGACACCAAGTCCTATACCATGTCTTCCCCTGAAGGCTGAGATGCCACCATAGCTCATGTCCCATCCCAGTCACTGGCCAGAACTACAGCTCCAGTCCACTGACAGCGAATCCCACCAGTTCACTTCATATGTTCACAAGGGTGTTTAGCTTCTGGGGAGGTAAACGGGAAGGTGACAGGGGTGAAGTCTCATTTCAGTGTTAGGATCAACTGTGCTTCAGCAAAACCCCCCTCTAAGCCCCCTACACTGCGTAACAGATGGCACATCTGCTTCTATTTCCAGGGTGATCTCACTAATCACTTTTTAAGAATCCAGCATCCAGGGTTAATCAACACGAGCTGAATTACAGTAAAGGTTCCTACAGCAGTGGAAAAATCCTGTGCAACTCCCTTTCCTGAAGTTATCCTCTTGGATAGTGGGGTTTATCCTCTGCCTGAATTCTGCCCAAATCCTCCTGATCCCTGCAAAGCCAAGGCCTCTTTCCAAAGAGCTTCTGCCTCTTGGGGCCTTTGTCTATTTGACAAGGCAGATCTTCCAATAGTTGATTTTCTGTTTGGCAGTCAAACTAAAGGCTAAAAAAGCATGACACAGGTCAACCCCAAAACTCTCACGGGAATGGAAAGGGAGATTCCCAAGGAAACTTCGTCCTCAGCCAGAAGGCCTATGAAGAGAAGCTATCACCCACTATAATCCACTGCCTACAACAGCCTCAGAGCACACAGGATGCAAGTTCAAACCCCTTCTGTTTCTCATATGGAAAATATTTGTAAAAAGTTTTTCTGGAAGCAATATCACACCCAGTGTGCTAGGCAGCACCAGAAGCACATTGAGATGGAGCACAGAGAGGCAGGAGACTGGCTGTGCCTGGCTGTGCCTACACTGCTCAGCACAAAGGCCAGGGCAGAGTGGCACCCCTGGGCTCACAGGCACTGTGCCTAGAGCTTCCTTCCCAAGGAGAACACGTACCTTGGAAACAGCTGCTTGGAGTGGTCCAAACCAAAGCCTCCAGAGTTAGCAGAGAGCCCAGCAGACAATGAGCACAAATCCAGGGCTGGAGTCCATCTCTTCTTTGCTGGTGATGTAGCTGTCAGATGTGCCCACAATGTCAGAAACAGCTCCCCAGCTGACTCTGGGTCCTCACCCTTGATTGTTTCCGTGGTGTTGGTCAGCACACACCTATGCTGTCCTCTGGACCAGGACAAGCAGCTCCCTCTGGCCACCAAGCAGTGCTGCTCTGGGCATGGATACTCCTGGGACAACTTGCAAGAGCCACATTAACAAGATCTGTCTCATTTCCCTCAGGATGTTCCCTCCAGCATGGTCCCACCAGCCTTTCCATCCTCCAGCTCTTCTGGATGCTCTCATGCCTCAGTCCAGGGCATGCTACACACTCTATGGAATTCCGAACTGGTGAGCTATAGCATCATCTTCCTGGGCATTTTATGCTGGGATAAAAAACCACCAAACTTACAAAAATACTGGTTTGCTTTTAGGTCCATAGGCACAACACACAGGGCCAAGCTAAGCTGGAGTCAAGTGCCATGCTATGCTGTCAAATTCAGCCTCTTTTCTGTTGGCAGCCAACACTACTCTGAAACAACTGCTCTTGTCCACTAACTACCAGATCCCAGGCCTGCTCTTTGGGGCAGGCAGCTTATTCCTGCAGGTATTCCTGCTCTGTCTGGTCCAATAAACACTGTAAATAATTATACCCTGAGCAAGAGGATTAGGAGAGCCCCATTGCAGGCTGTGGTTTGGCTACGCTCTGAAGATGCAGCATGTCGGGTAAATCCTCGCTCCAGCTGAGGTTTCCTTTTGAGATCAGCTTCAAAAAAAAAAAAGTAAAAAGACTCCCAAACCAACAAAGCAAGCCATTTCTATGTTTCTAATTTTCAGGGCTAATTCTGATGAATGGTAGCACACCAATTGGCAGATAGCTTCAGTCAACCAGAAACTCTGCTTTTCAGTGAGTAAGCTGTTCTTCAGACATCATTGGCTCTACTTGTACCCCTTCTCACTGCCACAGGAGAGGGAAGGGATACTGCAGATCCTGCTTCATGTATGATCATTGCTGCCCTGGCTCTAATGTAGCCACCAGATGGTCTCACCCTCTGCCTGCTCTTCTGCTTGGAGACACTAAGGACCTTAGCAGTTACCACTTCTCACTCTGGGCAGCTTCTTCCTCAGCTGCACCTCTCCCACTGCTGTCAGAATGGCCATGGCAAGTCTGTCAAGACTTGATCACTTAATTTCCGTACTGAGGATTTTTAGCTACTATCATTGGTGTTTCTATGTAGTCCTTTCAGGACACAAATCTTTATGATCCCATCAGGTTATGCCATCTGCTGTCTGCTAGAATGTAAACACCTTCTTAGGGACAGGTACAAAAACAGCAGTGGTAATGTTTGTTACCAGGATATGGCAGTGGGGGTCCCCAGGAGGCATAGCTGAGAATGGCCACAAGTCACAGCATCATAGAATGGCTTGATTTGGAAGGGACCTTAAAGATAATTTAGTTCTAATCTCCCATCGTGGGCATGGATGCCAGCCACTAGATCAGGCTGCTCATAGACCTGGGTGTCCTCTGAGGACAAACCACTTAGTCCTGATTTTTTTCCACCTCCATCACCATATGCACCAGCATCTCCCAGAGCCCACTGGAGCCATTACAGGCTGGTTAAAGGGTGGCTGGGGCACTTGTAGGGTGAGCACAGCCAGTGGGGGTGACAGCCACGTGTTTGTGTGGTGCTTCTTTTGAAGCTGATTTGTTTTAGCAGGACTTTCACAGAGCACAGCTGGCAGTGGTGGCCAGCAGACATGGCAGAGTCCAGGCTCTGGTTAGAGACTGACAAGGAAACTCTGGGGCTGGCAACAGGCTTCTGGAACCCTTTGGGGACCACCTGATTAACCCTGCTTTGGCTGACCTTGCTCAAATAAAGGACTTGGCCTAGGTGATCTCCAGAGGTGCCTTTCAACCTCAGTCTTTCAGTGAGACTTATTTAAACCTCCTGATATAAAGCACAGCTTGGATATTTAGGTGTATATATTCAAGTATTCCATAAATTCTCAACTCAGTACAGGAAATTTGGCTTTCCAGTCCAACAGCACATTGAACCTTTACCAGGCTGTAAGACCAGAGTTTCATGAGAGCTTTAACAACCTAACAAACGAGGGAAGTACAAAACATGCCATGCAAGTCAGATGTTTCTATGCAACAACCATATGATCCAAAGTTTCTCAAACAAAACCATTTGCTGTCAAGACAGAGTGGAGCCAAATCAGTGTGATTCAAGGTTTCAGAGTAAATTTTGTAAAATGTCAGAAGGAGTTACTTAGTGCCACCCAGTGTTGGCAGCTAGAAAAAGGAAGGTTAAATATGGTTACAGCTGGGTGTAGCCCAGTGAAACAGGAAAAAAACCCCTTTCTGTATCAGGGGTGAGTAATGTCACAGAAGCTGGGTAGCACCAGGAGTAGGTGTCCCAGAGCTGAAATGAAGTTTAGCCATCTTGTTTAAAAAACCCCCACAACTTCTACTTTCTATATTCACTTTTCAAAGCAGGTAATCAGTTTGAGATGCAGATGGTCTCTTTTGTCACAAGACTCACTCCTCTAGTCTGACATCTGTCTAGTGAGAAAGTTGCACTGACTTTTCTGGTCAGATGTTCAGGAATTTAGATGAGACACAACTATATAAGATGGGTCTCTTTCCTAGAATAAATAGAGTTAAACATGACTCTTTTCCCCCTTCCTGCCTTTGTCTCAGGTGCTCCGTATGACTTTTCCTTGAAGCCTTTGAAATTAGACAAGATCTCATGTATATCAGGCATAGAAATACTCTTCCAGTTATGATCTTTGGATGGCTGAAGAATTGCATGTCTGCTTTTGCTCCTCAAAGGAGTGTAGAAAATCACAGAATGGTTTGGTTTGGGAGGAGCCTTAAAGATCATTCAGTTCCAACTCTCCTGCTGTGAGCAGGGACACCTCCCACTAGATCAGATTGCTTGAAGCCCCATCCAACCTGGACTGGAATGCTTCCATATAAAGGTATTTGAGTGTCATTTAAGAGATGTGGAAAGTGAGATGCGAGCAGGCATTCCCATCCTCATCACAGCCCCATCCCAGGAGAGCTGGGGCCTGGCCAAGATGGGATGGAGGAGATCTGGAGCCAAGAACCCAAGTGGGAAAGAGAGGAAGAGGAAACCAAGGCCCAAAGACGCCTTAAAACCACCAGCTGTTAGCAGGGTGAGGGCATCTCAGGGTTGAGGCTTCACCTGTTGCGGCAGAGGAACCCTCCTTCTACCATTTTGGGCTCCTTCACTCTGCCCAGAAGTATTCTCACTGCCCAGAGGGAAAATTAGGACAACAGAGGTTTGAGTGGTTCTCTGCTGGTTCTTTATATCATCCCTAGAAGATGAGGGCCAAGGAGAGAGTGACACAGAAGTTTATCTCAGATTGATACAAAAAAGCAACAGTGAAGTGAGGGGTGGCTGCCCTCTGAAATGACCTCACTTCCATGGGCTGCCACGCTGGTGATCCATGCTTCTGGGTGTGAGGACAGGCATTTTTACTTTTTTCTCCTACTCATGGAGCCATCTATCTCCAGTCCCACAGCCTAGCCTTTGGATTTGTGCTTGCTGACAACAAGTCTCATTTCTCACTTACCTTTCACTGACTGCTGGAAAACAGGCCGGGCAGTACGGCCACAGGTCACAAGCCAAAAACTCCTCCTCTGTTGGCCTCCAGGCCAACACACTTGGGGTGCTTTTTTCTTTTCTCACCAGTCCCTTGAGGCTCCTGGAGGACCCGGGAGCTGGGATAGCTCTGCTGGCTTTTGTTGGAAGCCTTCCACGATCACTAATTGCATCTGCATTTCTCACTAGGGCCCTACATGTCCTAAGTGCTCTCCATGCTCTCCACAGCTATGAGAATCTCAGTCTTCCTCCCACAGAGCTCACAGTTTAAAACCACTAATTCCTGTGATGGCTGCTCAGCCTTAGCCTCAGGAATTCATCAAAAAGAGAATTTTCTCTAAGAGGGCCACAGGACACAGTGTGCACAGAAAAAGTTGGTAGAGGAAGGAGACCAGACAAATACAGCATTCTTGGGAAAAAAAAAAAAGTATCTGTGTGTATCCCTTCACTTAGGAAGGTTTACAAAGTAGCTTCACAATGAGAAACAGTGCCTGCTCCGGAGGTTTTACAGTCCCAGCAATCAGAATGAAATAGCAGGAAAGGGGAAAGGCAGAAGCAGAAGACCTGTGAGTCCCTGCCTTACACGAAGCAACTGTGCTCAGTTTGCAAGTCCAAGGCATTTTTAAGCCTATAAATAAACTGGGGACGTTAATGAAGCCATTAATCTCCGCTGGCCGCCGTCCCAGCTATTTTCAGTGGCGAGGTTACCTTGCCTCTCCCAGCAGAAGTAGGTCTCGAGGGGAGGGTCGGGCAAGCAGCGCGGACGGATGCCGTGTGCCCGGGGCCACCGCCCTGGGCGGGAGGACACTGCCACCGTCCTTGGCAGCCCACCAAGAGGAGGTGTCCCAAGCGCCAGCCCTCCTGGCTCCCAGCCTGCAGGGAAACACACGAAAACAGACATCAGATAATAAACAACGTGAAAAAGCACAGCGCTGACGGCTGTAGAGGGAGGCTGGTGACTGCTCCTGCTGCAGCCCTTACGGCAGAGATGCCTTCTTCATCTCCTACAAGGAGATACCCCCGATGGAGTCCCTCTGCTCCTCTGGAGCTGCTGGGAGCCTGCTCCCCCACCTCTGCCTTTCCAAGGACAGAAAGTGGCAGAGCTCAGAGCAGCAGAATAGAGGGAGAGCCTGGGAGGGGCAGGCCAGGGCATCCCAACATACTGGTCTAGGGCAGGGAATGGCTGGGGTGCAGGTCCCTGCGGAGAGCAAGGTCTGCCCTGAGAGAGCTTCTTGCCCCTCACACCAGTAGTCAGTGCTTCCTTCGCAGGCAGAGGGGGAGAAGAGCTCCCTTTCTTTTCCACCCAGGAAGAGCAGGAATGTCAGGCACTTGGATGGTGAGAGCTGCTTTTTCTCCTTCCTCTTGTGAGGAGAAAAGCCCCAGGACAGCATCTGCTTAGGAAAAGAGAAACCCAGCATTTGCCCTCAGTGCTCACATGGCACCCAGAGCTGTTTTTGCCTGTGGGCAATGTAGCCCTGAGGTTCACCTTACAAAGGTACCTCTTACAAATGCTTGCCTCATCTTACAAAGTATGCCATGCTTTTGTTTATTTTGCTATTTCTTTTATGATATGCCAGGAAGAAATTTATTTGTAACCGTAAATGAGGTTCACTGGAAATAGGTGCCTTTGAAAACCACGTCTACACATTGCTTTCCTTTGACCTGCCCCCTCAGGTATCCAAGATGGTCAGATACCACCACACAGGGTTAAAGAAATTAATGTTCCTGCACCACCAGAAAACAACATTGGCCAACTTTTTCTTTTCTCTTCTGCAATGAGCTCAAGATGTTAAGACATTTGCCAAATAATATTACAATGGAATCGTTCACATGCTGGTCTCAGGTAACATTTGGCTACTGTAGCTGTTAGGACTTATTCTCCCAAAGCACTCAGTAGCTCAGGGCACTTTCCCCCCAGTCTTCTCAGAAAATACAGTTTTCTGTTTTTTGTGTTGCTTAGTAATGTTTCCTGAATTCTTAATATCTATAGTGGTCTGACTGCCAGTTGCTCATAATGTACCACCTAGAAAGAATTAAGAGAAATTTGGGATGGTTTTCTTACCTTCTTACAATGATATTTTGGGGCCTGAGGCAGCAATTTCTCTGTGGAAGACCCACCCCACTTGACATGGCTTGCAGCTCACAAACAACACAACCTGTTCGCCCTCAGGAACTGCTAAGAAATGCGTTTCATTTACTTGAGTTTTGCTATTGTGCCTCAACTATATCCAATGGACAATCTGAAGGCACTACTTATGCTACAAGTCCCTCCCCTGCTGCTGTCTGGCCTCTTTAGGGATCATGCAGGACATGACCATTTGAAGGTCTCTGGAGGCCTGGGTGGCTTGTGCTTGGCAAAGTTTGGTTCTGCCTACATCCACTTTGGCAAGCAGAGACACACCTGGATCCTGCACTGTGCACTGGCTCTGTGAAGTGGGGCTAGGACTCCGGTGTCAGTGGCAATCTGAGACACCAACCCCAGTGACAACTGACAGGAAGTTTCTTTCCTACTTTGATGAGTCTATGCAGTGTTAAGCCATTTTTTGCAAAGCTGTCACAAAGGCTCCTGACTGATCCCTACTGCCTGTAACTGGTACTTTGGGGAGCCCATCAGCCCCATCACTGTCTTGAGATGCTGCTCTTCTAAACCTGCTGATGAAGGGCAGCAGGGAGCAGGCACCGCAGTCACTCTTTGGCTCCGCAGAAGTGCCTGTTGGTCACATCCCCAGCAGATTAGGCAGACTTGGTGCAGTTGTTATTAACTCCTAATCTCTGCTGGTGGATTTTTCTGGGTAGTTGCTAGGATGAGAATTTTCTTTATCAATGGAATTTCATGAGTTGGGTTTGCTTGCCATCCACTAGCTTGTCAAATTTAGAGATACAGCCATGTAAATCTTATTGGTATAAACTGCAGCAACATCGCTCTCAGGAGGAAAGTGAGGGGAAAATATCCCCTCAAAGGTATTCTGTGTCTGGAGAAACTGCATGTCCAATAAGAAACCAGCTTGCAACCGCAATCTTGCACAATCCAGATAGATTTAACATTCACCTTGAGAAAGTAATCAGCTTGTCAAGCAAAAGAAGTCATTGTGGCCAGAATGGTCATGGAAGGTAACTGATACTCTCCACCTGCAACATCAGTCAAATAAGGATTTAAAATATTACAGGAGAGGAAATCTGAAATGTTAGAGAAGAAAACATATACACAGGAATGAAAACTGCACCATGTGGTGGCTAAAAAAGGAAAATAAATGCTAGAAATGTTTCATATTGACCCAAATAAATAACAACCTCAAATGAAGTGGTTTGGGCTTGTTGCATATGGTAAAGATATAGGCTAGCCTGGCCTCAGGCTAGTAATTTGCTCTCCCTAGAACAAAATAAAAGGCATCTGTTTATCTTGGCTATGAAAATGTCCTTGTCAGATGTCAGCTGAGCTCTCTCTGGGCAGGTCACCTATCTTCTCCCAGCTTCAGAGGAGACTCATAAACCACTGCCCCCCAAACACAATACATCTCTGCATCCTGAGCAGTTATCCCTTCTCTTCCCTGAGCTGCCTGAGTTGTCTCAGAAGGCATAGACCTTCCCTATGCCTGGAAAATCCTGCCAGAGAAAAATGTCACTGCTAGTAGTAGGGATAATGGAAGACATCCCTGCAGCCCCCTGAACCCTCACAGGGTAATATTAGAAGTGCCTTTCATGGCAATGCCAGGTACAAGAATTCCTTTGTGCTGACCCTGCTGCTCACCCACCCCAGAGCATGGCTCCTGCTGGCACAGCCCCTCCTGGCACCAGGAGGGAAGTGCTGAGGACCGGCACCCAGAATGTCCCAGTCATAAATAAAATCCAGTGAAAACTTGTTGCTGCTTAGAAATAATCACCAAACAAAGAAAATACCCAACTCAGAGAATTCCCTGCTTGGCATACCAAGGATGAGGTGATGCACTGCAACTCAGAGGTAGGAGGGAGCAGCTAGAGCAGGAGTGGGCATTGCTGCCAAAGATCAGCTTCAAACCAAAGCCAGTGTTTCCACATATCTATAAAGATGGAGAGAGGAGTGACAGTGTCTCAGATGGGTGATAGCTAGAGTGAGGTGGAGCTGAGCCCTGCACCAGGGCTTGAGAGAACCATAGATGCAACCTCTGGCTAACAGCACTGGTATCTCCAGGGAGGCCTGAGGACTCACATCGATCTGCACTTTTAGGAGATCAGGAAAAATAGTAATTTATCAGATCACTCAGAGAAATGTGAAAAATCTGTCTTGTTAATGTTGATAATTAACTCTTATATTTGCCTGGGGAAAAGGGAGCTGCTGCCTTTCCTCTGGGATGCTCAGGTATGTGGCAGTGGAAGCCTATTGTTGCCTCCTGTAGGACCGGGACAATGCTGTGCTGGCAGGCAAGAAAATGATGTGGCTCCTCTGGACCTAAGCGAGCACTGAGCAGGACACAAGAACACTGGAAATGCCCCCAGCTACACAAACGTGATGTTCCATCGTGCCGCTGAGGCAGCAGAGCCTCCTCCTGCTGCGGCTGTGAGCGGCTGCGCGCGCTGCTTTGGGTTTCTCAGAGTGCTGGAGGAGACGTTAGATGGCTGTGAGATTCAGTCTCTAATTAGGTCCCTGTAGTGGTGAGATTGCTTCCTTTATAATCACTCAGTGGGAACTGGTACTTTATCCTCTCTACTCAAATTTTTATGTCGTTCACCCTCATTTTCTCTCCAATGCCCAGAGTCTCCAGTCCACTGGATGACAGCTGCAAAAGCCTCTGACATTCACTTTAAGGATGATACTTTTCAGCTGCTTCACATTTCCTTTTGACAAGCTCTTCCAGTGATATTTACTGCAACTAATGAATTAACTCACAGCTGGACCACTTGCTAGCCTTTTCAGTCCAGAGCTGTTTTAAATCTTGATTAGCTGTTATGATTTGTAAATCTCATAGAACTTCTAACTCCAAGCTTTCCTGTCTCACACTGTGATCAGGAGACTGTCCCCAGTCATGCAGAGCAGCAGTACACAGGCATTAGGCATTCAGAGGAACTCTACCTCTGCAGCAGGTAGCAAAACAGCCTATTATCCACAGGAAATAGTTCAATTCACAAGGAAAGTTATTTGGATGACTTGTAGTGTGTTGGTATTGCATGGCCTGGTTTTTGGTAGCAGGGGGACCACAGGGGTGGCTTCTGTGAGAAGCTGCTGAAAGCTTCCACCATGTCCAGCAGAACCCATGGCTGATGGCTCTGAAGATGGACATGCCACTGGCAGAAAGATTGGTAACGCCTCTGTGATAACAGATTTAAGAAGAAAATCAAAAACAAAGTGAGGTGTGTGTGCAGTGTTAATTCCAGCTAGAGAAGAGGAGGAGGTGAGAACATGTGAGGGAGACAGCATGGAGACACCCAGGTCAGTGGAGAAGAAGGGGAGGAGCTGCTCCAGGCGCCGGAGCTGAGATTCCTCTGCAGGCCGTGGTGAAGGAGCTGTGCCCCTGCAGCCCGTGGGGATCCATGGGGGATGCAGAGATCCACCCTCAGCCTGAGGGGAAGGTGCCCACACCAGCACAGGTGGATGCCTGGAGGAGGTTGTGAGCCAGTGGGAGACCCAACGGAGGGAGGGGGCCCTGCTTCCAGGCTGGAGCAGCCTGGCCTTGGAGGACTGCACCCTGTGGAAGAGTGACCCATGCTGCAGCAGTTTTGGGAGGAGTGTTTGTCTGTGGGAGGGACTCCCATTGCTGATTAGATTGGAAACATGGTGGAGAAGTTAGTGGAGAACGGTCTCCCATGGGAGGGACCCCATGGTGTAGCAGGGGAGGGACTACTCTCCCTGAGCAGTGGAAGAAAATCTTGGGTGATGAACTGATCAAACCCCCATGCCCTGTCTCCTTGAGGTGTCAGTGGGAAGGAGGGAGGGGGCTGGGGGAAGAAAAGGTGTTTTTAAGGGCTTATTTTACTTCTCATTATCCTACTCTGACTTTGTTAGTAATAAATTCACTTTCTACTTCCATGTTGAGTCTGTTTTGCCCTTGCAGTGTTTTCTCCTGGTCCTTATCTCAACTCATGAAGCCTTCATTAAACTTTTTTCTTTTCTGCCCAGCTGTGGCAAGGGAGGATGAGTGAGCAGCTTTTGTGGGTGCCTGGCATTTGGCCACTGTCAAACCACGACAGTTTTTGGTGGAGAATGTGGGCAGTCACAAGGACTTTGAGATAAGGATATTAATAGGGAGAAATATTGGGCAAAAGAATTATTAAACCGTGTTATCAAGTAGAACGATAGTGGGGAATTTGCATTGTAATTGTAGTGAAGGGTCTAGGGGTAGATTTTGTGTAGTTTGTCCATTTTTGTTCTGTATTGTGATGATGTTATTTTTGGATCTGGTGTGGGGAACTTTTTTTGTCTTTTCTTTCTGTTTAGTTTAGTTGTTTTTGTTATTCTAAGTAAAGATTGTATGTTGAATGTGGATGATTTTTTTCCTGCAGACTTCCACAGTCGTTGCCAATCCTTATATAAGCTGTCTAATACTGTTACTATTATTAGCTAATACCAATGTTATTCTATGGAATTCATGGAATTTGTCATCATCCTGGTGCAAGAGAAAAAGCCTTTAGGTGAGGAGCTATTAAACTCTGCCCTGAGGCATCCAGTTCCTGGGCAGAAGGGTGTGTGGAGGGATTTGGGCAGGTTCCTAGGGCGGTTATCATCTCCCATTGCCTGGGACTTTACTCCTGAACAGAAACAACCCTAACAAACTGGCCCGTGGACTGGCAGAAGGGAACCATTATGCATGCTAAAGCCCTGATTCCTGGAAGTGTCCGAACATCACTTGCTGATGGGAAGTAGAGACTGACTTTTCCCTTCACTTAATTCTCGCTTATTTCTTTTCTTTCAGTGTAATCAAACTGCCTTATCTCACTCACTGGTTGTTCTCCATCTCACTGTCTCCCCTGTCCCATTGGCAAAGGGAGCAATAGAGTGGCTTAGTGGGCACCTGGCACCTAGCCAGGGTAAACCTGCTGCAGATAGCTGGAAAGGAAAAGGCCTCACTATTTTAAGCATGTGTGAAAAAATATGCAATGCAACACATACTACATTTCACAAGCATCTTGCACAAGTGATATTACACAAATGCACCTTTCTTCACATTATTTTGCAGATCCTCTTTTCTGTTTCTAGCTTCTGAGCACATCCTGAGCAACGAACAACAGCCCAACATTTCAAATTAGGATCCTTATTTGAGTTCCTAAATAAAATTAGTCTGATAGTATAGATTCTGCCGTCCCAAGTCCCAAGACACTTACAGGGTCAGCAAGTGTATGGCTGTCAGGCTGTTTGTATTTTGGCAACTAACTGTGCATTTAGGCATCTAAATTTTCAGTGATTTGAATTCCAGCTCTAAACTTCTGGCCTGGAGGTAAGCATCAAACTGGAATTTGTAGCCCAGGGGCTGGGAATACACTAGTCATGTTGTCGCCTAAGTTCAGGATGAAAAGTCAATGTGCAAGGAGGCTTTTCACTTATCAGAAAACTTACAGCAAAACAGGAAGTTATTAATATCAGAGCCCAAACTGACTTGAGAGTCAGAGAATATCAAACAGAAGGTGTCTCCCCTTTTTCCTGTTTATCTCTTACTAGCTCAGAAGACAGGGGAGATGAAGAGGCAGAGTTTCATAATATGGTGCTACAAGGCAGTGAAATTGAACCGGCAGGCTGTACATCATTACACAAAGTATGTGGCATCACTTTCCTCAAGTCTTTAAAGCTTTTGCTGCACTTTTAAACAAACAGGGAAGCTATTTTGAAATGATGGGGTGGAACATGACAAAATAATGCAGTGCAATGGCATGCAGGAGTTTAGACAAAGTGAGCAATAAATGAAACTACAGGGGAGGGTAATATGCTGCCTTGGTATAATTATCTTAGGAAAACACTGGAACTAAAGAACTTTCTCTTGAGAAAGTGTCCTTTGATTTTTAAATAACACAGATCATTAGGACTACAGTTTCATGTCGTGTCTGCATGATGGTTTATCAAAGCAAGATCAAGTTACTGGCAGGGTCCTGGGAGGAAGCTCCAGGGTAAAGGAAAAATACTGTACAGAGCAGCTTACCACCACACAATGCAGACATGAGCAAAACTTGCTGGACTCATGGCCCAGCCTCATCACATCAGCACAGCACATACCAGGCTGCATTCAGCTCTCTGTTTTCACTGCTGCCCAACACAGTATTTTCTTTCAAACAAGGGCAATTTTAAAAATTGCCCTTTCTAAAAGGGAACTGGACACAGTCCCTCCTTGAAAGACAAGATCAAGCAGGAAGCCTTGCACTGAGAACAGCTAGCAAGATCAAAAATGGAGCACCAACCTGTTGGGATGTGGAGTCATTGGCTGTCTGAGTTCTTCTGTGTTTCATCTGCCTGTGGAGGTAACAGGGCCAGTGAGCGGCCTCCCTGGCCCCCATGTTTGCAGAAAATTTATGAAAAGACTCATGCTGGGCATAGAAAAACTGGCAGTGAGCAGGCAAAAGGCAAACCCCAAGAATATTTGTTTTGACTTATGATTGGGCAGGTCATACTTCCCAGTGTAACTTGGCTGTTCTCTAGAACACAAAACACTATAAGTAGGTGTCAGCTCTCTGGGAAACGTTTCCTTTCTTTTGGAGAAACAGGAGATTTCATGTGAGAATTCGTTCACTGGGTGCTTTCACTCTTTCAGTTAACTAGAGATTTAGGCCTCTTTCTTTTTTTCCCATCCTATCTTGCTGAGCCACTCACAGCCACATGAAATAAATTCCTAGAAGGAGATCACTCCCACAGAGCCTTACACCTCTCAATTTACACTGAAAAAAACAATGTTTGTACATGCAGAAGAATAAAAAAATAGAGTGCATCTCCTTTTCTGTCATTAATAAGGTTTCAGCTGCAAACACAAGGCAAGAGTCACACTTTCCACTGAGGTTGCAGATGTCAAAAAAAAAAAATCACAAAAATCACAAATTTCATTGCTGCTTAAAGGAGATCTGCTGTACATGACTTGCAAAAACCACTACCTCTGACAAGATTTGTTAACTACAGTACTGATGTACACAGTGTGATCCTCAGGGGAAGGCCCAGCAGTCAGCTGTCCCCCCAGAATGGTCTTCTTTTCTCCACTCAGGCCACTTCAGGGGTGCTGGGTAAAGAGGGGTACAGCAAGAGCTTCCAGGCTCCCAGATAGAGGCTTTTGTGATCCCCTGAGCTCATGGTTGAGAAGGAGGAGGATGGGAGGAAGAACTGCATCAGATGAAATTGAACTAGGCAAGACAAAAGAGTGGTTACTAGCAAATGGAAAAGAATCCAATAAATAAAGATATTAATAGTTTTCATGTTTAAGCAAGAAATGCAAGAGGTATGAAATTAAGCAGAATTAAGACAAAGCATTCTGAAGAGTGAATTAGAGAGATTTACAGCACAATATCAGTTCCCTGTGCAGCTCAGGTCAAACATTGCTTTGCATCTGAAAATCAGCTACACGGAGTGCTCTGAAGGATCCCCTTTGCTGTCCATTGCCTATGGCAAAAAGGTAATGAAGACCAAAACACTTCAGGGCCTGATATGACTCTCTCTCATACTGTAGCTGAATTCCTCACATGTATTAATCTCACACACCTTGGGTGTATGGAAGCACATTCTTCCTCGGAGAATGAGGGGCAAAAGGCAGAAGGATGGGAGCAGCTTACACAAGGGAGTCACTGGCAAGGCAAAAACCTGGATGTAGATCACCCAAGTTCCAAGCTAGCATCTGAACTTCCAGACACACCCTCTTTTCCCTCAAAATGTGAGAAAAGAAGAAATAAAACCAAACCATACTACAGTGGTTTGAGTCATTTGAGAGTCCTGGCTGCAGCCTCCCACACAGCAATCACCACAAAATCTTGGCTGCTTTCACCACTGCCATCTTATTTTTCCCTCTCAGGCTTTCTGTTGTGTTCTGACATAAACTGGGAGCTGCCTGAGGCAGAAGTTGTTTAAGCTTACCCATTATTTTGCAAGTAGCGTGAAGTATCATGGGGTATCTCACAGGTTTTGACCCTAAATTCAGTTTTTGAGAGAGAGTCAAATTACTTAATGCCACTTGAGTCCACCTCCTGAAGCTTTTCCACACCTAGGAGCAGCTGGCAGAAGCAGTGGAAGTGAGCAAAAGCCATCTGTGCACATTGCTCAGGTTTTACTATTTCTGCTCATCCTGAGATTTTTGGTATCAGGGAAATTATTTAGGCTGCAGGAAATAGCTCTTGAGGGCAACAAGGATCTGGCTAGTGAGTCTGTCCTTAGACTAGGCAAGCCTAAAAGATGTGCATACAGCAGCAGCTGCTTTGTAGGAATGAGGCCCTGCAAATTTTTTCATGCATACTGATGTCCAAAGCGTTGCTGTGAAGGATTTATGCAATAGATATGTGACTATGTGTTCCTGTTCCACTGCTAACTATTCCTACGTGTCTCCTCTCTCACTGCCCTTCAAGGCTTTCCTCTGAATCTAGTGATGCATACTGTTCCTGAGGAGTCTTGGGAGAGAATGTAGAGGGCATAGATTTGCTTCAAAGCAGATCTTCAAACATCTGTTTGTACTTACAGCAGGAAAATTCAGCACACTACAGCACATAGCTGCCTTGTAGCTTCAAGGCAAACGCAAATGCTACGAGGTATTAAACACTCATAAACATAAACAAGATAGCCTGGAGCAGCTTCTCAGTTAGGTGGTAATGGGTGGGGAAAGGCTCATTGTGTATTTAAGGCCCAGGCATTTTCCCACTGATTTTTGCCATGTTAGTAATGGGCCAGGGAGAGGAAAACTCAAATAATTTAGCCGGGAAATACTGCTCAGGTCAGTCAGTCCTGACTCTCTCCTGCTGTGGTTCCTGCTTGCTGCTGCACAGGGGTGCAAGGGCAGTCTCTGGCCAGAGACCCTCTGAGTCAGGTGGGGAAAGAGACAACTGCTCATGCCAGCTCCATTCCTGACAGCCAGGCCACCACTACAGCACTTACCCCTGTAGCAGAACAGAGGTTACACTGTTCTGGAAGGAAGGATAAGGGACTACCCCGGCAGCAGAGCCTTGCTTGCTGGCCATACAGGAGCATCAGGGGAAGGCTCTGGTCCCAGATTATTGTTTGGGTGGAAAACAAATGAGCAGATGAAAACACTGTCACCTGCTGTTGCTGGACATCACTGTGCGACCACAGAGCAGAGTGGCACTGAGATCCAGGGACACTTTTACCACTACCTGAGAGACAGGTATCATGATTAATCTGATAGAAATTGGTGGTGTTTCAGTCCCCTCCACACCTTCTGGGTGAATGAGAAGAAAATTTGTCTGGCTTGAAGTCTCCATATAATTTTGTATTAGCATCACATGACTGCCAGTTCTGGTGTAAAGAAGGAGACAGAAACATGGGGAAGGATCTGTTAGGACTCGAGGCACAGAAGCAGAGCTGTTCTAGGTGGGCATAAACCATTATGGACAACATCTCAGTATCTCTAGCTCACAGTCTTCTCTTTAGTTTAATCCCACCTCCTTGGAGATTTCAACTCCAGTGCCATTTGGAGCAGCTCTGCCCTGGACATATGTTGTCTTCTGCCAACTCCACTGCAGGAACCATAATCTTTGCCAGCAGAGCTGTAAAAGCAGCTGGGTGGATCATCTCTTTAGTCACCTCACCATCATTTGTTAGAGCTCATTTGTCAGAGCCCTAAATTACAACACAAACATTAGAAATCAATCCAAAATGGATATGCCTAGACCACAAGACCTGAAAATTCTCTAAAAACATGCAATCTAGTTCAATAAATAGTGCCTTCCCCAGGACAGATAATTTGGGTTCTCCAAGCAAAACTGTGTCAACAAGAAAAGCATTTTACACCAGTATTTTTGGCAGTATAGAAACATCCCTGTGTATTACAAGGTACTTAATATAAGGGCAGAAGATTCCAATGTAGATCCACATTCACCTTAGCATTTCTAGAGGTGAAGGGGGGTTTTCAGTCATGTTGAGCTAATGCGACTGAGCCAACAGGAATTAAAGCTATGCTCTTTCCTGCCTGTTGAGACATGGTGAAAGAAAGCAGCTACCTTAAATCAAAGGGTCCAGATTCAGAGAGGTGCTCCAGCTAGAAATCAGAAGCCAGTTTGCAGATACTTTGATAACTTGGGCTTTTATCGTTCCACGGGCCCCCAAGATCAGTTGGTGAGGGCTGGGTAAGTTTCCTCATATGGTATTTGAAGGCAAAGGCAATCTACATTTGCTTCCCACAGGCAAGCCCAGGCAGCTACAGCGTGCTATAGAAAGAGGAGATTAAATGCAAGTTTTGTAGAACTACTGTATGAAAAGATCCAATCGGTTCTACCATTAGGAGCTTAGGAGTTAGGATTCAAAATCTGATGTAGGCACCTTTGAAGCACCAGTTTTGTCAAGAATATCCCATGCTTTGTCCTGTCTTGAAAACTGAATTGTTTAGCTATTAAAAGAGATTAATGTAATCTCTGTGTCTATGAAATTGGATTTTGAAACTATTTGCTTACTGTACTATCTCCAGTGCAGTGAATGAGACCTCTGCTGCTTTTCATGTTGCTATAATTACAGGTCACACCTTGTTTGAGCCCAGCGTGTGCTGGCATCGCCAACAGGACAAAGTGCCTGGCAGACTGCAGGAGGAGGCATGTAGCTGGCAGGGAGAGGGAAGCCTCTGTTCCACAGAAGCCACTGGGGATGCTTTGGACCCCTCAGTGTGAGCAGACCCAGTTGGAGGAGTACTCAGACAGCTGGGGCAGAGTGTATGAGCTAGGAGCAGAAGCTAAGGGAGCTGGGTGGGTTTAGTCCAGAGACAGGGAGATGGAGGGGTGATCCAACAGGACTCTATTGGGTCATACCTCCCTCAGGGGCAGACTGACAGATCCCAATTCATCCTGCAAGCAACAGATGGACAAATGAGGGGCAACAAACCCAGGCTGGAGCTTGGGAGAAGAGAATGGACATTAGCGGAAAACATGTCCACATGTCCCAGAGAGAGAGAGACTCTGCATTCTCCATCCTTGGAGGCTTTCAAGACTTGGCTAGACAATGCCAAAGCTGACTTGACATAATGTGATAGTCCTGTGCTAAGCAGGAGCCTGGATGACCTTGGGCCTTCACAGGACTCTTCCAACCAACATTTTTGTGTTTCTGTTCTTTTCCTAGTTGTCCTAGGCTGACGGTGTCTCCTATCCCAATCGCTTTTTGGAATTTGTTTTGTCTAGGGCGGCGGGTTTCCCCCCCGCTGCCCCCCCATCTCTCGCTCTCTCGGCAGGACGCTGCCCCGGCTGATTTACTTTCGCTTTGGCTGCTTTGCTGGCTGCCTCGGCTTTGCTCGCTTCTTGCTTGCTTGCTTTTTTTTTTTGCTGGCTGCTTTGCCGTCTCTCTCTCTCTCTCCCTTTCTTTCTTCCCTGTTTCCCGAAGAATTGGACCGGCTCAGGACCTGCTCTGGACTGTGAGTCTGCAAAAGACGCGGAAGTGCCCTTCCTGCACAGCGACTGCCTGAGTAACATCTGGGGCTGGTTTTTTTTTTTTCCTTTCTGTGTTGGGGAGTGTTATTTGTAAAATAAACAGGTTTTTTCCACTTTCCTCCGAGGTTTTCCTTCCCAACCCCGGGGTTGGGGGAAGGGGGGGAAGGAGGTTTGTTTTCTAGGGGAGGTTTTCTTCCCCAGTCTGTCCTAAACCAGGACACTAGTGAAGGAAATGAATACTCTTCAGCTCCATGGACACGTGTCCTTTTATGCTAACTAAGGAGCTGGTCCTGCAGTCTTCCTTCCAAGAAGCTAGCAGTAAAGGTTAAGAAATCCTAGCCCCTCTCCACTCCTCCTTCTCCCACAGGCAGCAGTGTGCTGTGCCCACCTCCAGTCTCCACTTTGCTGCAGAAACATGGCTTGTGGTCCCGTGAGCATGGTCCAGCCATGAGTGTTGACAGTCCAATTGCTTCACTCAGAACTAAATGGTAGAAGAGATATCCCAGGGCAGGAGGCAATTGCTGCTGGGAATTCTGCTTGTCATCAACTAACCCAGACTATGTCTCCTTGCAGCAGGAACTGAGGATCCTGGCACAGTTACTTTATTGTCGCTTCCACTCATGCACACCACAGATACTTCAGCAGGCTCCTTTTCCGCTAACAGAGGGATCATGAAGCATCCTCTGGCCACCTGAAGCAACTTCTCTCTCTAGCCAGAGATCTGCAATTCCATGCCCCAATCTTTGCAATGTTTGCTAGCCCTTTGCATCCTTTGGATGTCCTCTGCCAAGTTCCCCCTCTCTTGGGAAAGGGGATCTATTTGCTGAGTTTTTATTTATTCATCATGGCAGACAAGCTTCTGACAAGCCATCTCTCTGCAGTGCTGCAGCCTTACACTGCTGTCTCTACATGGGTGTGGGGTAAAAATAAAAACACAGTTTGAAAATGGTCATTCTTTCCTTTTTGCAGCAGATGAAAATCTAACTCGCTTTCTCTTTCCCAGAAGTAATCTTGACTGCAGTGGCTTGAGAAGAGCCCTGGCAGTAGCAAGGTTCTTGTTAATGACTGATTGCTCCAGGGCAGGGGATGATTTGATGCTCTGATACAGGGAGAAGGGCAGAAGAGAAAGAAGTCAAAGGAATGAGTGCCTGTAGTTGTTATGCTTCTCCTGATATCTGGCAGAGACTGCAGAAATGGCTGGGTGACCAATGGAAGGGCTTGTGTAATATGGGGAGCCCCACACCCCAAAACACCACAGGCACAGACTGTGTCATCACCAGCAACAAGCTGTCCAACACTGGTGGGAGGGACAAAGAACCAGCATATGTTCTCTGCTCTCAGACAGAAAAAATAATCTTTTGTATTCTTCTATCTTTTGGACTTTGTAAATAATTTGAGACTGTTTATATACAACTTGTTTTGTCCAGTTGGACACATCTGGGTTACTTGTTCTGTCTCTTCTCTTTAGTTTTAGGCACCTCCTGACTAATTTCTGTTTCTTTGACCAAGCTTTTGCCCTCTGAATTCTATAATGCATCAACAACACATAAATACACAGCCCCAATACCACCCTCAAAGCCTCCCAGGGCTCCGAGGTGCCCTCAAGGCCAGATCCAAACCTCAAAGTGAAGACATGGCATGAAAGTGCTGCCTTAGGGCTCCTCTCCACCCATGAGTGTTCTGGCAGCTGAGTGCCTGTCCTTGCCTTTTCACCCCAAAGTGTATTCAGCCCATGGTGACCTGCTCCCAGCAGCTCCATTAGTTCTCCTCACCTGGCAGGCAGCAGCCCCACAACCTCTGCTCACTGTGCCAGGTACTGCCAGGGCCAGACATTCTGGGGAGCTCCACAGCAGCAGTATTGTCGTGGCTATGATGAACCTAATTAAAACAGATTGAATGGAGACAGAAGCAAAGGCAAAAATGGCATCATTGAAAGATGACACAGGGCAGCTACAGTTCCCTCAGAGCTGCACTAGCACCAAACACTGCACCTTGCTGAAATGTGCTGCCATTTGAAAGTACACCTGCATGTACCACATTTTCAAGTTTCAGGGAGATTGGCACAAGGTCTGGGGGGAACTGCTATATGTATGGGGCTGTATGCATGCTCTGGAGCTGGAGGAGTACCTGGTAAGTGCTGGGAACTGACAACATTTTATATGTACACATGGCTTTACATGGTCTTATTGGTATCTGAACATTTGCTACTGCTTAAAAGACAACCCTGTTCTGATCTACCAACAGAGAGGATCTTGAGTATTGATTTTAAAGGCAAGTGGATAGGCCAGGATGCAGTCACAGAATCATAGAATCGTTTATGTTGGAAAAGACTTATGACAGCACTGAGTCCAACTATTAACCCAGCAGTTCCAAGTGCATCACTAAACCATGTCCCTCAGTGCCACAGCTATATGTCTTATAAATACCTCCAGGGACAGCAACTCCACCATTTCCCTAGGCAGCCTGTTCCAGTGCTTGACAGTCCCTTTGGTTAACAAATGTTTCCAAGTATTCAGTGCAAAGATCCTTTTCCCCCTCTGAGACAGGTGTGCCCCATCTGTCACCAGCGGCCCTGCTGTCATGTAAACTGACCCACGATCAAAATCCCCCAAATTTTGTGAGTGACACCAGGCTCAGAGCCAGGTATTGATCTGTTGTCTCTTCCTGTTTCTTTCCTTATCATCCCCTGCAATTGGTAGGATAAGGGAGAACACTACCTGTGGTCCAGATCCCTTAACCAATTGTATCAAAGCCCTGAAGTGTCTCTCCTGATTGCCCTTGGACTCCCTGGTGCAATTTCATTGCTGCCTACCTGAAAATTAATAGTGGAGAACAGTCTGAGGGCTGTGTGAGGGTAAGAAACTTTCTCTTCACATCTTTAACCCATGTCCCAGAGAGGCAGCAGACTTCCCTCAGAAGTGGCTCCAGCCAGCATATTGGGCCTTTTTCTCCCTTCAGAAGGGAGTCTTCCATGGCAATGACCTTTCTCTTTTCCTTCAGGGACACAGTTTTGACACAGGTTGACTTAAACTTGGTGACAGTCCCATGCAAGATGAGTCACTGTTGCCATTGCTCAGTTCTTCTAGCAGAGCCTTGTACCCATACCTGCTCCTGGCCCTACATGATCCATCCTACATCCATCTATTTTTTCTTGCAGTCAACTGCTTTGGAGCATGTATGTCCTGTTCCTTGCTGAGAGTTCAATGCAGGATGATCCTGAGCATTTGCTCTCAGGGACTGTAACATTAACAAAATACTGGTTATATTATTAATAAAAGCCATCCACATATCTATAGAATTATTAGCTAATGCTGCTCTCTCTTTGGCTAGTGTAGCATAGCTAAGTTATAAAGACAGATTTGTATCGATAAGGCTTCCAGACCAAAGAGTTAGATCATATTTGCCACCAGCAATGTGTTGTTGAGAGTATAACTGAAAACTCAGTAGTCACCAACCAACTACATTGCCTGAATACCAGAAAACATGGAAAAGTTCTTGACTCTGGCCCAGTAGGGCTGCCATTTAGATATTTTTGAAATTTAATTAAGCAAATGTCATCATTCCTAACACAAACCATCTTGCGGTGAGCATGCTTTTGAGTGCTCAAAGCAAAGAAGAAAGGAGCACTGGAACCCTGAGGAGTTAGGAATTATTCCCATATTAGGTACTATTTCCACAATGAAATGCACTCCCAGTTTGTCCATTTTCATTATGCCAATTTATTGTATTTACAGACTACGGATGTGTGTTTACATTAAAACCTCATTTTTGTAGGTGCTACATGAACAAGTCAAGAAAGAGTCCATGTTCCTGCAGACTCCAACGTAGTGCCATGGTGACCTGGAAGCAGAGGATAAAGGACATTGCAATGGGAAGATTGTGCAAATTAATGTGCCCAGCAAAAAATCACATTTTTTGGAGCAGGAAAACATTTGCTTTTCAGGAGAGAACTGTACAGTGTGAAAGTGCACATGGGCTATGCAGATATCTCATTTTTATTTAAGGATGGGTGTAGTGCTTATGAAATGAGACAAATAAAAAGCCTGAGAAATTTCAGTTCTCTCCATCTAGAGAACAAATATATCAGGTTGTTCCACAGTGACCTGCCAACACTAAATTTAAAAGGATCTGGAAGAAGAGGACAGTTCAGGCTCTGTACTCATCACAGCTTGCTCTCTGTGTTCCCACTTCCATCAACAGCAGGATCTTCACCACTGCCATCTTCCCATCCTTGGAAAATGGGCTAAGAGAACAACTACTCACAGACTTCAGATGTGACAATTAATCCACCCACTGTCTGCAGTGACTTATAACAGCAACTTGCATTTTCCAAAGAGATTTTGGCATGGAGGAGCCTGAATGTAATTGTTAATGTGTGGAAGTCGCATGTAAATGAGTCTGTTTTGTAAACAGGGCTCAACCATGTAGCTAGAAAACCATGAAGGCCTTCAGGATATACCTCCACTGCACCAAGTGAAGGTGGTCTGCAGAGTCCCAAGGTACCCCCAGGGCTAGAATCAGCACAGCCAGGTTGGTCAAAGCCTGGCTGACCAAGCTTTGCTCTTTTGCTGCGTGTAACGCAGTGCCAATGCAGACACACAGCCCTTCCTACCCTCACAGCGCCCCTGCATGGCCTGCACAGCAGCACATGGTGGTACCAGCTGGAAACAGCTGCTGTGGGTGTGCTGTGGACACATCTGCAAGTGCTCACATCCCCACATCTATGCTGGGACCTTAGGACACCCAAAATAGCTTTAAATTCAGTGGGGGGTGGAAGGGCAGCTGAGAGAATGAGCAGCAGTGAGACCAGACACTGGAATCTGAAGGTATAGGCAGCAGATTATTAATGAAGAGGCTTGTTTAAGTGTCTTGGTAATGTGGCAGTGAGAAACCTTGTTATTACTACTTTCAGCACAGAGCGCATATACAACACGGTATTGTGAAATCTTGAAATCTTTGTACACAAATACAGAAAAAAGAAGAAAACTTGGCCATATTTCTGAATATACTCACTTCTTCTGAAAATACTATCACGGCCAGAACAGGCCTGCTATATTCAACTCTCATGAGCAAGTCCTCATACCTGGCTTAATAATCATAAAGAACTATGAGGGAAAGGTAAATAGTCTTCATTTCACATCTCTGAGGATAATAGTAAGAAGGGATTTCAAACATTGGTAATGACTTGTAGAGCAGCACATTGCTTAAAACATTGACTATGAGCCAAGAAATACCCCTCAGGCTGCAATCAAAAACAGTTTTTGGCTCTGTGCTGTGAAGAGAAACTTCATTTGATCAACATAGTTATTGCAACAGACTTGCTGTTGAGAGCCTGGAAGCTCATCTCTAATGTGGCACCCCTCACTAAAGCTAAAACTCCTGAATGGGAAAGCTCTGGGCTCATGAAATGCAGCTCTAGCTGGCTCACAGCTTCAGGTCAATTGTGATGGCCACTGAGGAGAGTTGATGCTTCTCCTCTGGCTGGCACAGAAGTCTGTGTAACTTTTCATGGGGAAATAAGAGAGATCTGAGATTTGCAAAAATACTCTTCTCTGTTTTTGCAAGTAGCTATTGATTTGTGAGAATGAAATCAGCTGAATGGATTTTTTGTGAAGAGCTTCAGCCTATTGCCCTCAGCAGCAGTACAAGTACAGGGGCAATCTCTATAGGCCTTGCTAGGCTAAGAAGAAAACAGATGTGGATTAGCCCCACTCCTGGCCAGAAAAAACACTCACCTGCCAGAGAATATTGGCAGGGAGAAAAGGAAGGAACTGAAAATTAATTTTTAATAGAGCTTCTCAGAAAATGGCAGACCTTCTCAAGGTATTTCAGACTTTTTTTTTGAAATGCAAAGTAGACATTTCAGTTGAAATCTGGAAAACTGAAGGTCTATTACTCCTATAAATATCTGCCATCAAAAATGGGTTTCCTGCTGGCATCACTAAAGAACAAAAAAGTTTTGAGAAGAGAGAGGGTTGTTAATATCAGAAAGTAATTTTCAACAAGAAACAAGCTATACTGATCTTGAAAAAACCAAAAAATGATACTGACTGCTCTTGAATACCACACACTCAACCCTATCCAACTAATTGCTCAGGGACCTATGGATAATTGGCATCTCCATGCTGACAGTTTGGTGATCTGGCAAAAGAGAACCTTCCCCAACCATGGGAATAAAATTTTTCAAAAATTTAGTGTTTCCTGTTCAGCAAAAAGAAATCAGTAGTGCACAGAGAGAACAGCCCGTGTCAGAGACACAAGAGGTCTGATGCAAACCAGACATGAGCTGCCTGAGTTCCTAGGGAGAGAAGAAGGTATTTCAGACTAGTGTGCCACAGGAGAGAGTCCTAGAGCCCAGAGAAGCAACTAGGTGCTCACAGAAGCCATGATCAAGAAGACTGGAATACCAAAAAAACTAAAAAAACCTAGAAATACACATATTTTGGGGATATGATGTATGCTGACTGACATCCAAGCACTGGAACGGCTTGCCCAGAAAAGTGGAAATGTTAAAAGACAGGTCAGATGGTTCAGTGAAAGATGTCCCTGCCCACAGCAGTGGGGGTTGACTAGATGATCTTTGAAGGTCTTTTCCAACCCAAACAAAGTTATAAATTTTATGATTTTTTACTTCAGCACAAAAAGCCTAAAATTTTCTGGTTCTGACAGTGTGAACTGCCATTAAAAGCAATGTGGCTTTTCCAAATACCATTTTTTTCAAACAGAAGAGCACTAGCATCACGATTTTTTCCCAAAGAATGGGGCAACTCAAAGAGCTTTCAATGAGTTTTAGAGATTGTGACTTTCTTATTCAAATCCAGGCAATATGAAAAGAAGGGATGATAAATTGTTCTGTTCAAAGATTTACCTTTCCAACAAGAGGGAAGACAGAGTGGCAAAGTACAGAAGAGGGGAAATGCTGGGAAAGGGGAAAAGCAAGCATGTGTCCAATGTTGCCTTGAGGCTTTATGTTTGACAGAAACAAAATAAGACACCCACAGAAAAGTAGAATGTTCTTCTGTATGAGGGAGATTACATGACTCTTACACCTGATTCCTGCTTCAAAAACCATGCAGTGTCTCCACTGCTTGGTGATGGCTGCAAGTAGAAGCATCTACAGCAGTTTAACCCCAGTGAGCCCTGCAGAAAGAGTGGAGGGGACACCACCACCGCAGGAACAACTTTGTAAGCAGTTAAAGACCTTAAGGAGAGTTAGTACCTACTACTGTGAACAAAAAGCTCATTTGTAATTAAAAGCAAATCCCAAGAAGACTGTTGCATCAGTTGGAAGCACATATGGATTTGGGGCAAACTGGAGAGATCTCTAAGGCTGACACTCGTGTCTTCTGCCTCAATACGCCCACAAAGGTGTCTAAACACAATCCTGTGCCACATGCTCTAGGATGACCCTGCTTGAGCAGGGACTTGGACCAGATGCCCCACTGGGGTCCCTTCCAGCCTGACATATCCTGTAATTCTGTGGAACTCAGGAATTACCACTGAAGTAAGACACAGGCATTTCACACCCTCAGTGCTCCCTTGACAGGGTGCTGAGGACTGACAGTGCAGCACTGGTTCCTGCTTGTGCCTCTGTGTAGCCATGGACCTGTGGCTGGACTCCAGGTTCATAAATACAACACGAGATCAGGTGCTGGCCTGGTCCCTGGCCAACTTCAGCAGCAGAGCCTGGGTAGGTATCTCAGAGGCTTGCTCAAGGCAGTCACTGATGCAGAGGCTCCCCCCATTACTCACACGAACTACTGAGGCCTCAGAAGAGGCTGGGACGTGCCCAGTGCATGGCACACTGGTCACAGGGAGAGACCCTGAGCAGGGCCATGGTTATTTCTACTCCCCCAGGAATAGGGTGTCCCCATGCTTTCCTTACACAGGCTCTGCAGGGCCCCCTTGATCCCCCTGAGTTCCTGCCTGCCAGGAAGAGAAAGGGGCCTGATGACAACAGTGTGGCTCCCTAGCATGGGTAATAATTGATGGTTCAGGAGTGCTGGGAACAAAAAGCACAAAAAGCAGGCTTGAAGCAAACAGCCCCATCCCATCCAGCCATGCAACATGACTCAACAGATCCACACAGGCAGGGCTGTGCAGGCTGTGAGCGGAAACCAAACACACAGTGTGCAGCCGGCTGGCAAGCTGGGCCCTTTTTTTTTTTTTTTTTTTGGTGAAGTCTTATCCTTCTCTTGTATTTAAGCAACACTTCCAAGAGGAAGAAAGGCTGGAAGAAAATAGTGACTTACCATGGGGTGGGAGGCCTCTCATCAAGATCTGCAGTGCAGCTAAGAGGGATTTCGCCTGTTTTCCTAAAAATGTATTAGACTGGTGGCTTTGCAAAGGGATGGAGAGAAGGAGCCACACGTGCAGGGAGAAAGCTGAAATAGGCAGGATACCCTGTGGCAAAGAGAAGCTCCTCAGCTTGTGTAACTTGCCAGGGTAGAGAATTGCTCTGACAAGTTACACAGGCTTCTACAGCAGCTATGAATTGGATTCTATAAAAAAACAAGTATCAACAACTTAATCACATGCCTGGGTCACATGGAAGCAAGGACAACATGCAGTAGCAAATGTTGACTTTTTTTTCCTTTTTTTTTGAGTGTGTTTGTTTTTTAACATAAAGTGGGAGTGAGGAGTGAAATTTGGGTGGGGCTTTCTACTATTCTCTGGGAGGAAATAGAACGTGTTTGCAACAGCTGCTGCCTTGTTTTGCTCTCCCTCAGGAGCACGGGGCTCTCTCCAGGCTCTGCCAGGCTGGTAATGCCGCAGTTTTCCCAGGACTGCCAGGCCCCAGGTTGTTCTGCAGCCCAGAGGAGCCCTCACGCTGTCTCACCAGGACTCATCGACTGAGCCGAGCTGGCGTGGGCTAAGGGCAGGAGCTTTGGCTGAGTGCCTGGCACAGCCGTGAGCGGCTGGCAGCCGTGCTTGGCAGCGCTGTCTTAGGAAAAAGATGACGGTATCCAGAGTGGGCGATGGCAGGATCACGGACGGGGAGGGCCGCGGGAGGAAGGCCGTGCAGGGCAGCTGCGCGCCCGGGAGCCTGAGTCATGGCGAGGCAGCGCGCCTGTGCAGCGCTGCAGCGCTCCGGAGCCGGCTGCTCCCGGAGCAGGGGCCTGGTGGGGCGGCTGACAGGGACAGGGCAGCTGACATGGACAGGGCAGCTCACACGGCTCCCATGGACACCTGCCCCTTCCCACCTGCCCCTTCCCAGCAGAGCTGTGAAGGAAACGCTGGCTGGCACGCGTGTGCCGCAGGCAGGCCTCCCTGGGGACGGGCCTGTCGCCCGCAGCTCTGCAGACCCCGACGCTCGCCGCCTAGCCAGATTTTACTGGCCATGGGAGGTATTTTTTTTTTCCGAAAACACACGTCCAAATCATCTTGTCTGCAAGCGTCTCAAAGTGAAACAGTTTGTTTTAACTCACAGAAACCTCTGGGTTTCATACTGTTCTGGCTCCACCTCTCTTCAGAGACCCCAGGGACTCAAATCAACCAAGAAAACACCTTTTTTTTTTTCTTTACAGTTTTCAAATGAAACCCCTGTCTTTTCTTTACCTACTTCTGCCGTGCAGTATCCAGCTGCAGATCTACAGGTCTCACACTTGTGGCCCATTGCCAGCAATCCTGTTCACACTGGGCACATATTTTTGCCCTGGACCAAAGCCACAGCAGGTCAGTCAAGGTCTGCTCCATCCATCGCAGGGAGTGCAGCAAACCAGCCCTCCCAAAGCCTTGCTGTCTTACACCATGAGGGCTTTATATAGGTGCAGCTGTTCCAGCAAAGCTTTACTGGTGAATCTCGTGGGCACACGTGTAAAACAGCCCGAGTGTGCATACCTGAAGCTGGGAGAGCTGCGTGGAGCCAGGCTCCTGCCTCCTCACACTGCAACTCACACAGCTCAGCCAGCAACCAGCTGTGGGGCACGCTTGGCTCCGTTCTTTCCTTTTAACTCCTCTGGTACAATTAAATCAGTAGAGACTCAAATGTGGCTGCAGTGATGCTGCTATAAAAATACAGGAAGGGAAACTAGATTTAACAGAGTATGACCCTTCATACTTGCATAACTGTTCACACTGGTACTTCTACAAGCATCAATCGCCTTGTGAAAATGTAAATTATATCCCCAGCTGAAAGTCCTGCACAGGCACAGACATTGTGGGCAGATAAGACCCATGTGCTACTCAGTGGGAACAGTCTGTGTCTTGCAAAGTATCCTTCTGGTTTAGAGGAGCCAGAAATATAAAAGAGAATATTTGCTTTTCTTTTAAAAATAACTTGTTCTAAGGAATGTCTTTTTCAACCATGAGAGAATGCAAAATGGAAGGGATACAGGACCTAATAACCCACCTGGAAATACTTTGTATGGAAAAGCAGTTCAGCCAGTTTGGGGATTGAGCCAAAGAATTATCAGACAGGCCTTGCTTGATATGATTTGGGTTTGTGGCAGCTTTTACAGCCCAGCAGGATTTCCCAAAGCTGAGGTGCTTTTAAGCTGTGTATGTGCCTGGCCCTTCTTTTAGTCCTGGCTTTTGGCCAAAGTGATTTCTGTTTGTGAGGGAGTGAACAAGTGAGGATCATTACAAGTGGGAAGGAGCTCAGTTCTTGCTCGATGAGCGCTCTGGAGACATAGAATGAGACAAAACAAGTATAGAAATGTATCACAAAGTGGGAGCTGATAAAGAGATGGCATGCTCCTGCAAATTTCAGCTATTTAGGACATGGTTTGCAGGCTGTGGGACAACTCTTATGCAGAGGTAGGGGAACCTGGATGTAGGAGAATAAGAGGTTTCCAGTAGGATCTGGATGTATCTCCCACTCTGAGGCAGCACATCAGCAGATCTGTGTTCTGACCATGGAGGGGTGGCTTCTCCACAGCTATCATTCTGCTCCTCATCCTTCGTGTTGATAAGTGACCATACAGCCTTAGGAGCAGCAGCACAGTGTTAAAAATGGTGAATTTTCGGAAGTCAACAGCAGAGCCTCTGCTGAACTCTTCAAGAGGAGAGAAAAGCAGTTCAATGAAAAGGTAAAGATGGGACACTCTGTAACCTTCTTGCACCCCAAAGTATTTTTTCAAGGTACAAAAGGACTTCTCATGAAGCTATCCTACTGCCTGAGGACAAATGAACAAATGAATTCTGACATCCATGAGGCACCCCAGGTAGCATTTCCAAATGAAAATTTATGGGTCTTTTAGGAATCTTATTTTGGGGTGAGGAGAAAGAGAGGAGGAAAGAAGAAAGGTAAGTTCCATGGAAAGCTGCTATTCTTCATTGAATCTAAAATAGAACTTCTTGGAAGTTTACCAACCAGGCATTTTTATGTGGAAAACCCTAACTGTGCAGATTGGGCACTGTCCAAGTTAAAATACACACCAGTACTGGATAGGAATAGTGTTAGGGGTCTAGATGTGTTGACTCTGAAATACTTGCTGAAGCATCCCTGCTATGGCAAGACTTGGGAGCTCACAGCAGCTGTTATTTTTCTACAGCATGTTATAGGTCTGGCTTTGGGTCTCCAGCTGTGCATCCTCAGGGTTTCTGGGAGGTGTCAGTGAGTTCTGGAGTGTAGTTTGCCCTTTACAGTCAGTGCAGATTCAGTCAGTTCACTAACTGGAGTCCCAGGAGTTTGTTTGGTTTTCTTATTGTGAGTTTGATATCTGCATTTGGAGAGATGACTTAAGCCCAGCACTGTACTTGCAGGAAGGGAGTGGGAAGGAAGGGATGTCGGAGTGTGGTTTTTTAGGAGTGGTAAAAAGACTGTTTTGTTCAGCCCAAGTGTCTTTTTTTAAAGAATAAATTCATGTCTAGCATGAATCAAGGCACAGAAGGAGCAGAAAACAAGCTGAGAAACTGGACATTCCCTAGACTGTGATGGAATTTGTCATTTGCTAGAATTTAAGGATTTTTACATTGATATGTACTAGGGTTGGTGTTTCACACAATATTGATGCTTGCCATGAGTCTTTGGGCATTGGATGAGGACAGGGAATGGGAGCACAGTTTTCAGATTGTGAGGTTTCCTCCTCCCACTGAAAAATACCAGATTTAACCTTGCTGTACAATTGATCTCGTGCATGGTAAGGAGAATTTTGAGGTTTTTCCCTAGCCCTCTTCAAACTCTTCCTCTTTCTTCCATGCTTGCCATGATAGTATTGGAGCACCCACCTTTTCCATCTGCTTCTCTGCAAACACCTGCCGATGCCATTCCTCTGTGCTTCACCTTGTGCTGAATGTGATGCTGTTTCTTGGTGAGTTAAATCCAATGAGGCATCGAGATAATTTGACTTGTGCCTAGGAAAAGCATGGTGCTGAAACTCTTCTTTGGTTCTGCACCATGGGGAAACCCTTTATCCAAATGGGTTTGTGTTTCCCTGCTCCAGCTGTCCCCAGTCTCTCATCGTCACCCTTAGGCAAGGCTTTGCCACCTGGGGCTGCTCTGAGAATACCTGATTTTTTCACTGTACTTTGGAGGGAGAAGGCTGTGTTTGTATTCTTGCCTGGGGCACAGCATAGCTCTTGAGCAGGACTTGTATTTCTGGTTTCTTCACAATACCAACTTCATCAGCCAGACAAAAGCTGAACTCCAGTTTTTCCAGAGAGGATCACAACAAGCTTGGCTAGAGCCTTGTGCCAGTTAGCTGGGACTACACAGAACACAGCCACTTGGTTCAAGCAGTCTCTCTCTCATAAACACATAGAGCACCTCAGTATCCTCTTGCTTCTCTAATTTTGTGATTCAGTTGCTCAGAAAGGGGACAGGATGCAGTAGAGCCACCGTATGTATGTCTGAGTATGTACCTGTGTACGAAAGGTGTGATAAGCACAATTTTTGCTTTTGGGTAGTGTAAAGCTAGCATCCTTGCTGGTGGTAACTTCCAAGGGGGAAAGAGAAGATGCAGCAGAGCTGATCCCACATGGGGTCATCTCTGATGGGGCAGAAGGACTGCTAAGAGTTATACTCTTAGCAGATCAAAGCTGCATTCCCTGGTGGAAGCCAAGTGAAAGGTTATGTGCCTGTTTGGCAGCCTGTCATTTAGATAGGGATAAGCTCGAGACTAACCCAGAAGCTAATGAGAGGGAGGAGTCTGGGAATGTATTGAAAAATGCCCGGAGAGGGAGGCAGATGACACAGAGGAGCCAAGCCTGTCTCTCTGTCCAAGTACTGAAGTACTGGAGCTTGCAAGGACAGGCAGCCATGTGATCTGTGCTGGAGCACAGGCACCTCTCCTGCAGAGAGGGCAGATGCTGCACTAGGTCAGGATGTCTCATGGAGAGAAGCTGAGTGCTGGGAGAAGGATGGGAGCTTTTCAAGGAGCAGTACAACCCGTAGCTCTGAGAGGCAGGGTCTGGCATGAAAGAGTGAGCAGACTGGGGTTTTTGTTGCTCTGGAAGAGCTAGAACATAGCAGCTGAGCAGAAAAGTTAAACTAAGTGTTTCTTACCCTCTGAGAAAGTACTGGAAGGTAGTGGCTGACCCTTGGGAATAGGTTAAGTGAGGCAGAGAGCAGCAGTGATAAGAGGGTGGAGGTGTTATTGATGCACTCCCTCGAGGCTGGGCATGTGCTCCCTTGTGTCTGTGTGTCTAAACTTGAGGAGCTGATTCTCTCTTCTTTTTTTTAAGGCTGGCAACTTATGGTAGTGTAAGCAGATTGTCTCAACATTGTGGCGATGGCAAAGGAGTTTTTTGAGAAATGGGGAGTAGGAAAGGTTATGAAGTAGCCTGTACATTTCTGAGGTGTGAGGATAAGTAAGAGGCAGCTGGGAACAGGCGTTATGGTTTTGGGATCCCTGGGTAGGTAAAAGGTTGGGAGGACATCAGTAGGGTCTTGAAAGATTCTTGTCAGGTAGCTCTGAGTGAAGGATGCATCTCTGCAGGGGCAGAGATGACCAAGCAACCTGAGCTTGGTGTGAGGCGAGGCATAACAGGATAATGGGCAGATGGTCTGGCACGTGCCTACACAACCCCCAAACCAGCCAACTCTATACACCTCAAGGGATTTACTGTAGCTCAAAGGAGGAATATTTACTAAGACCACTTATTTTTTCCTTTTTAAAAGAAAAATCAGTGATTCATCAAAAGACAGTGTAAAGCAAATGAAGAAAATAAAGTCACAGTGCCAGGAAGTACAGACCAAGTCCATATCCCATGAGAACTAACCTGCTTGTAGCTTTTTATCAAAAAATATTACTCCATTTATTGCCCATTAAAAATTCCCTTTGTCTCTTCTCAGTTGTGGTGCATGCTTGAGATCTTAAAGATGGCATTGTCAGTCCTTAAAGCAGTATTTGACATCAATTTACTCATTAACTTTCAAACGCAGGACACTGAAAACCTTTTCCTAAGGGCATCTTTGTGTTCTGCTTGAGAGAGTTACTGTTGTTTTCCCACCTCCCCTGAAGGGTTGTTTACAATACCATCTCTCCCTTTTAATCCTCTTTTCCTTTCATGTCTAACAAACAGTGTTAAACAGAACATGGGGGGAAAAGCAGATCTCACACATTATAATTATCTATAGTTAACTGAAGAAATGCTTCGCAATTAGAGGTCTCATTTTGTAAATTAATGCTCAAGAAGCTTTTTCCTATATTTTTCCATATAAAACCTTTTCTTTCAAGCTCGAGGTTGTATGTATAGTAAGTCAGATAAAGGGTTTCTGAGTTGATGTGCTCTCTGTGCAGAGACTGAGCTGCCACAAACAGGATTTTCCTTATAAGATCCTGTGCAGAGGGATGTCTAGAGATGTACACACAAGAATGTGGGCAGTACCAAGATGTTAAGCCATGACAGAAAATATTATATTTCAAAACTGGCTGCTGTTTCTGCTGGTTATTTTTAGAGTTTCCCTTAATTTCTCTAGCTCTTTTTGCCCTGTATCTGAGTACTTTAAGACTCTGAATATATTTAGAGTTGCAATTTTTCTGTGGGGAGGTGTGGGACACCACATTATACAGATCTGAGAGGCTATCGTTTGATGAGCACTTTTTTCAGCAGCAGCATCAACATAAGCATCCCCTGATTTCCCCTTCCCCTCTCCCACCATTCACTCACCCCTCAGCTGTGCCAGTTTCTGTGCTGTGTGGGAAACAAATCACAGAACACATCCAGGTTAAAAATAGCTGGAAAAGAGAGAGAGGGAGAGAGAGAGAGAGAAATGAATTCAAGAACCTGGACTAATATCCTATATGTACATCCAAAGCCGATACAACAGAACCGTTTTAGCTCAGATTCCATCTGTCTGTCCAGCTCCATCAATAATTTGTACCTGATTTCACGTAGGACTGAAAGGTAGAAATTTCAACAGCTACTGATTTCCTCTCGCAATTTTGTGCAAACTGATTGCTGTCTGAAGGGTGGGAACCTCAACTAAAGCAATGCAGCCAGCAGTCAACTGGCTAGCAACTGTGTGCATTGTGGCTGGCCATGTATGCATTAGCTGATCAGTCAGCATATATGGCCCTGACTGCAGCCCAGGAAAGGGTCTTAGAGCATATAAAGAGGGAAGAGCGGGGCTCATTGCAGCCATTTTATTTTAGGAGGAGGGGAGAGAAGGGAGGTGAGTATGAAGCAGTGGTCAGAGGCCCTCTGGAAACCAAGGGCCATTAGTTCCACTGCTCGCAAAGCAATTTGTTTCAAAAAGGCCTGGAATTCTATAAAATGAGACCTCTTCTGCACATGAGCCTGTAAATCAAGTGAGCCTGTAAATCATACAATTTGGGAGGAAGCTGAGAGCTCAGCCTCACATTCCTGTTTAGACTTCAGCAACCACTTCTGCTTTTAGCACTCTGAACACCAGTGGAAACCACGGATACTGATTTCTTTCCTGTACTCAAATGTCCCTTAAAGCCCTTGTTTCTCCTGAATAACTCTTTTAAGCACTTGCTTCATTTCTGTTCCTACCTGCCTCCTTTCCAATCTACAGCAGCTTGCCAAGAACTCTGCTCCATTCTCTTCTTTGGTATTCTTCATGCCTCCCCACTGACCAATGGATGGCCTCAAATTTGGTACAGGGCAGTACACAAAACATTCAGTGAATTGTATCTGAAAATTACAAGTATTTTGGTGCAAACAAAAGCTAGGTCTTCCTGTCCACCCCTTCTCAGGGAAAAGAGACCTTGGGTCTCCTCACTACTTTTGCTGATCTGCAGAGGGGACTGGGTGGGATGGGAGCCACAGGGTGGAAGAGTAGCCATGAGACACCCTATGAGCCATGGCTGTAGTCCATGGTCAGAAAAGGGTCTTTATGTTCCTGTTCTGAGGTGTTTCTTCGGCATCTGGTTGCACGTGCACGATGCAAACGGAGCTGTGTGGTTGCTCACGGGGGACTGTGTCTGTGTCGGAGGCACAGGCTGTCTTTTCTATCAGAGCTTTCATCTGATAGAAACTGGGTCTATTCCTAAAATTTGTGGTCTTCCCCAGTAAAAGAAATTATCATCGCCATAGGCAGGCCTTGGGTTTCTCCAGATGGGAAACCGGAGGTTTTGGGCAGTTGGGGATTTTCCTGGTGTGGGAAATGCCTGGGTGGCAATAATCCAGTGTATTGGGCTGTGTGCCATCCCTGCTGCAGACACCCAGGAACATTACTGGGAGTTGCACCCTGGGTGATCTGTTTGCAGATATCCAGTCTCACCACAGGTCTGGAGTGAGGTGTGATGGGAAAGGCCTGAGAAGGCTCCCAGGGAATCTGCCTGCGTTAATTCCCTTGTCATTGCATTCCTCTGGGTCTGCTCCAATCTGCACACTGGGGGAGCTGCTGGAGCTCAGCTCAGCTCCTGCAAAAGAAGCATCTCCATAGGCTTTCCTGGCACTGATTCCACTTGGGAACTAGTTCCTGTAGGGAATTTTCTTTCCCCAAATGGAAGAATGTAGCCATTTTGCAAGGTGCCATGGGGGACCTGTAAAGGAGATCTAAAGCAGAAGCCAGGGCTGCCTTGCTGGAAGGGAGTGCTAGAAGGTCCCATCTTCTCTCCTCACCAGACACAGGAGCAGGGGAGGTGCTGGTGAATCTTTACCAACATGGAGCAGCCTCATGCAGAGTGGAGTGGCCCTTACATTGCCATGAGTGATGTTAGGATCTTGATTTCTTCTTGGGTAACTACAGAATTTGGGGAAGTGGAGGTAGGGGAGATTGATCAGAAAGCTGGCAGAAACTGTGTAATTGGTGTAGCAAAGGTCTTTTTACTCTCCTCCAGTCACATTTAACAGTACCCATTTTATTCTATGTGTCAGTAAACAACAATATTGTTACTGATAAAACTTGCCTTAAGCAACAATACACATGTGAACAATAAAGCACTAAGAGCCACATTTTCAGAAGTGTGTGTGCAGAAATGTCTATTGTACAATGTATAAGCAGCATGTGGTCTGGATGTGGCAAGCAGCAACGGGAGAGGAAAAGGGGAACAGATGGAACCTGTACTTGAGTGACAAGAGCGGACGTAGGCTCAGATCAAGTTTGTACTGTGCAGAGGCTGAGCTTTTAAAAAGCCTTAAATAACAACCACATTTTAAGGAGGACTGCACTAATGGAGCATGCAGATAAGCGCACCAAATGGTGCAACTGCAGAGCACACAGCACTGCAGACAGTGATATATACAGAGCATATGAAAAGTTCGCTCTAACACACCAGCCATGTGTACAATCAAAGGTGTGCACATTTTAGAAACATCAGCCTCCCTGAAACCTCAATGACTTAGCAATAAAACATCAGGAAATGATAAGTCAGGGCCAGAAAGGTCTGAGAATTCCACACAGCTGAAATAAAGATTGAGCAAGAGGAATTAGCATCAAGAAATCAGATTCAGATGTTTAAAGCTGGTTGTCTGAACCAAGTTAATATAATGCACCATGTGTCACTTCAAAACGTTCGGATCGTGCAGCTGGGAAGCCCTTCCCATGATTGTGAAATGCAGCAGTTCACTGTATCTGAGAAGGCTGGGATGGACATGTTTGCCTGGACATGAGTAGGGTATAAATGATTAATTGGGATTACAGCCTTTAATGTCCCAGTCCAGTTTTACCAGTTCCCCAAACCACTGGCACAGAAAATAAGCCCTGCAGCAAGGCCATATGAAGATTCTACCTTCACATATTCTGGACTTGCTTTCTGTCTCCATTCATCACCCCATGAACTGAAAATGCTCACGCTCTTTTTTCGAACTGTGAAGCACTGATGATCTGCACTCCTTGCTCTCTTACTTTCATCCTATTTAAAAGAATCCCTATTCAGCTACCCAGTGTTTTCAAGGAAAATTATCCTCTCTCTGTCCATTCTACCAAGTCTAGAGCTCATGGTTGTAGAAAATCGTGTTTTTAATCTATCAGTACTATGGGACAATCGCATTTTCACTCATCCCCACACATGCATAGAAGGAAGCCCTTACTTGTAGGAACAGCACAACAACCACCTACGTGGGACACTGCAAATCTTGCACAAATAAGTCTGCAGAACTTACACAATTTCACCACAATTGTTTTAGTCTCAGTTGGATTTATATCAACTTACAGATACACATGTATTGTGTATGCTCCTTCAGCCTAGCAAAGTAATTCAAGAATCCAGCACTGCTCACCTGAAATACACACCTCGCAGGAAATGAGAATTCCGTAAGTATGAGGGTTTTGCAGAATGGCAACTTGTTTGTTTTGTGGATTTGTGAAATTATATACGTGGTGGGAGTGGCTCTTTCCTAGAAAAAGGTCACACACTCATCAGTCTTTGGATGAGAAACTGATTAACTGGAGATCAGCATAAATTCTGTATTCATCCATGCACTGTTTGTGGTGACCAGTTCTGGATTGGGGTGATGGTGTACACACAGAAATTTTTGACAATATAGGCTCTCGTATCATAGATGTTTTCTCCTGTTCTATTCACATGCATTTTTATGGCAGCTGGACATGCATTATACAACTATGGGCTAAAACTCTCTGGTACATTTCTAGTGAAGCCAAAGACAAATGTGACACTGTGATTTATGTTGTGAACAAAACAGACCAGGGTGTGTTCTCTCCCCCATTAGCAAGTGGCACAGCAGAGCTTTTATACATGGCAAGCTTCTCTTCCACAGCCACCTCCAAACAAAATAGGGTGGCCAGCCTAAGGAACAACATCTCAGAGAGGGCTCACAGGCAACAGGCAGAGCTGTGCCAAGGGATGCTGGAACCTGGGCCCTCTTCTGGGGCAGATGCAACCAAGACAAAGCCATTTTTTTCATCTCCAGGACTTGCTGATTTCAGAAGACTCTGTATAAAATTCAGCAGCTTTTGTCACTTGAAGCTGAAGTGCACAGCCTGGGTTTTATGCCCAGGCTATGGGAACTTGTTTGGGGTTTGCTCTGTTGCTGACAGCTTGAAATTTCCATTTGCAGCTCCTTCCTGTTTCCTTTTCAGACATGCATCATACAAACCCAGAGAGGCTGCACAAATGTACCAAAATCGTGAGAAGAGAAGACATTCCTTACCACAATGAAGTTTTTAGTATGCCTAATCAACACTGAAGCAGCAGAAGCAGACCTGGGCAGGCACTTCCCATACCCACATCCTGCACATACATACCTTGGTGCTGATGGCTACCTGAAGTACACGTCTGCAGCTCCCATCCCACCTGGGATGCCACCTGGGATACTCACACATCAGAACTTAGGGACTGGGAAGTAGGCTGGAGCATTTTTAAAATTTAAAACTTGCAGCACTGCTGCTGCCTTGTCGAGATTTGGGTCATTCACTGCTAGTTGTGAAAGGGACAGTGTGAATGCTGGGGTGGCATACATCCCATGTGTCCCCAGCATGGGATGGGACCTCTAGGAAGGATCACTTGGATATATCTATATATACCAGACACATCCCTGATTTCATATGTAGGCCACATGGGAAGGCAGGACTTGCTGCCTGGAGCCCATACTTGCCACAGGCCCTCCAGTCCTGAGATCCCCATGTCACATGGCACTTTACTGTGCCTGGGGATCTCCTAGCCATATAGGATCTCACCATGCCTGGCAAGGAGAGCTCATGGAGTCCATGGCACTGCCCCACCTTGCTGCAGCTATGCACAAGAGCTTTGGCTGTCTCCAGTGTCTCTTTGCCTCACCCCATCAGCACAGAGAGTGAGTGGTGCCAGCCACATTGTGAGGAGCAGGAGATGATGTATCTAAAACAAGGGAAGAATTTTAGCCAACTTTGCTTTCCTTTTGCCCCACCCATATTGCACCTGCCATTAGAATGACCAAAATTATCCAGTGACATCCTTCATCACCCATAGAAAAGCACAAACCACACAAGTTCCCCATGGACATTTCCTGAGGAAACAGGCTTTCTAGGCTCTCAATGCCTAGAAAAACTCCTTGACCAGTTACTTCTCTCCCAGACTTTGTATCAGGAGCTGAAGCTCATTGAATCAGTGATTCACTCCCCACTCAGGGAACTGGCTGACTGCATTTTGCATGCCTTGGGATAAGAATCATGTTATTCTTTGCTCGGATCCAGGACACCTCTGATATGTGCTAGAATATCTCTGGCTTGTTACAATTAAGATTATTCCAAATTTCATGGGAGAGGCATTTTTATGCACTGCCTTTTTTATAGGGGACTTCAGCAGGGTCCACCCAAACGACCAGATCAACAACACAAAGAAATCAAAAAACACCTTACTATGGTGCTTTCCTTGCCTGTGTTTGTATAAAGCTTGTTTACAGCCAGCAGGCCAGGATAAAAAGGTCATTTATAGTATGTGCTGAGGCACTGCTCGCCTGAATTTTAGGAGTCAGCAACTTTGGTAAACTCTTGACGCAGCTTGCAGACACAGTTAAGAATGTCTCTTCTGCCTACTGCAGGAAGCTGGTCAGTGTATCAAAGATCAAAGTTGCTCATACCAAGGCAAGAAGGTTACATACAAGCAAAAAGTAACTACAAATGCTTGGGTTTGGATGCAGGATTTGCATGTATTGGTCTCTAAATTTGACCATAAACCACTTGAAGCAATTAAAAAAAACCTCAAACACTTGCTGCAGCTCCACCCAGATTACTCACAGGCTAATCCTCCTGTTGCAGGGATAACAAGATGTTATCAAGATGTTTGATATGACTTTGAGAAGATGAGTGTATTGAAAACCGTATTAGAGACTTATTTAGAGAATGTAATGACCTTAAGTGGCTGTGCTTTAAAAGGGATAACAAAAGAGTGACCTGAAATGGGCATATATTGCAGGGAAGTCACTTCCCTCTGCTACACGTACAGCATTTGCAGAACAGGCAAATATTTATGAGGAACTGAAGCTCATTGAATCAGGTAATTGTTTCCAAAAAAAAACCCTAAGAGATGTTTTAATAATATATCTCAAAAATCAGAAAGGTAGTCAGGACCTTTTCAGAAGTTTGTTCCTGAAATAAATATCCCCGGGATAAAACATAGTTCGGAATGACTGTTGAGAAACTTTTGGTCAGCTCTAGCAGTTTTGATGCTAACCTGACTGCTGCTGGAGTCACTGCTGCAGGACTGCACTGGAAGGAAAGACTGGCAGGGGAATTCAAGCTAGCATGTCTGCCCTCACTTCTTCTCTCTTCTCTGCTCCACTAGAGAATAAGAAATCAGAGAAAAGAAGCCTGATTTTTAATTTTTTTTTTGGTGGCTCTAGTGGGCTTTTGCACACAAACAGGATTCAGGATAATTTTGGGTTGATTTCCTTTCAATTCTGCATCCCTGCTCTGTTCTGGTTTACTATTCTCCAGGCCCTGTACAAACAGGATCTTTCCTCAACAATGTTCTGCCACATCATCTTCCTTCCTTTGTATACAGGCTGCTCCTAGCTGTTACATACCATGTGGCTTCCTAAGGCACCTCATTTCTCAATGCTAGCAAAAACAGGAACCAAAAGCAGAGCAGCAATGAAATGCTAAATTCTCACCGCAGTTAAAAATGAAATCTTGAAAGTTTCCGATTCAAGATGACTTTTCTGCTAACGGATTATTTTTCTGGTTTAGTGCTCTGCAGCGTACATGCAAATGAGATGCTTGTAGTATTTAGCAGATGCCTCTCCAGCAAGGTTTACAACACTGACACATGCTTTTCCTCCTTTTTTATTGATGTTGAAAAATGAACCCAGCTGAGCAGAGGACACATTGCTTCACTGTTCACCTCTTTTCTGCCATCTTGTAAGGCTTTGCTGTCTGATTTTTGCTCCGGGGAGCTTCAATAGCATGTGTACAGGGACAAGAGAAAACCACAGGCCGCAGTACATATTGCACAAATGCTGTTATTATTCTGAGGCCTGAAGAAACAAGGAAGGAAGCTTGAGGCTGGTGGTTTGGCAGGTGTGAGGCCTCTTTCACACAGACATCTGTTTCAAGTGGTAGCTCTGGGCTCAGGGATGAGCAGGGAATGTCTGTCACTCCCAACCCTCCTCTGTCACAGCACAGGGGGGTTTGGGCTCCTGATGAAGCGATGTCAGCTCCTTGCTCAATCTGTGCTCTGAGACTCTGCTCTCTTGTATTTGTGGGGCAGGGCTGCAAAGTGAGGTGATTCCCCTCTGCAAGCTGCCTGAGACAGAGATGCTGCTGATGCTGCTGCTGCTGCCACACCAGCACGCACAAAATGGATGGGGTTAGAGCACAACATGGGTGAACAGCAACATGTGTGCAAGCTGAACAAGCCCGACAAGCTCCATGCGAGGACCTGATGAAAACTGTTTGGATGCTACCATGTACCCCACATCAAAGCGAACCTTTTTAATCCCACTAGATTATTTCTAGTGTTTTGGGCAACCCTAGTAGTGATCCCATTACAGTTTTGAATAGACTGCTTCATTTGGCAGGATGTTACAACACACTCTCTATGGCGCCTTGTACCATATTTGAAGGAATTCATTAGTGTTTGATGATTAATTATCTATGCAATAACATATCTGGGATTCCACCTTAGAAATAATCTAGAAAGAAACTGCAGTTTTTAGGGCTGGATCTTGCTCTACTAAACACGTGTAGGAAGGAAAAAAAGGGTTTGCATAATACCCTCCCCAGCAGGGATTCTTTGGGACAAGTTAGTGTTGAGCCACATTGTTATTTTAAATGACAGTAAGTTCTTTCTCCTGTAGTTCATGGCCAACTTTAATGAATATTTAGCAACTTAATTATCTTTAAGACTGCTACTCCTCTGTTACAGATTGCTGACGTTGGTCAGAGAATTCAGAAGTTACTGGGGGAAGGGCAGATATGCAGAAAAGCAGAGACTGAGATATATGTATACAGCTGCCCTCATTTCCATAAGAAATCAAGCTGAAGCAATTTCAAGGTGAGGGACTGTGGTTAATCCCTCCCAACACACTCATTAATACATCTCATAACAAGTCTCCTTGTCCACCGACAAGGAGAGTCAATCAAGCACCACTTTAGCCTGGGCAGGAGAAAGGCTACATTTTCATTGGGGCTGCAGGGTTTTATGGCTCCTTCAGAGGTTTTAAGCTGTGCTGTGCTGTGCTGATGTGCCTTCATTCAGAACTGAGCAATGGGTGGGTGATGTGATGGGAGAACTCAGCTCCTGTCTTTGCTTCATGTCGAAAATTACAGAGTAAATCTGCTGATGTCAACACCAGAATGGGCAAAATCCTGGTAAAATGAAAGGCTAGATAGCACTTTGACATTCTTGAAAAAGAAGGCAGAATTCCTGACATGAAGCATCCTTCTGCCATGCTTAAGATGATCTCTAGAACCACCATGTCATCTGTGGTGGTCACGTGTGAGGAGCAGCACTAAAAGACTCATAGAAATCTAATAAACTTCAGAGCTGGACTGCAAGAAAAAAATTATTTTGTCCCGAGGATTAAAAGAAAAATAAGAAGAGCAAGCCACACACAAGGAAGCCTGATGTTCCAGCTTTGGTATTATAATTTTTTTTCTTTTTCCTATCTGACAAATATCAGCATGACAGCAAACAGAACCCTCCTAGTTCACATGGCAGCAGAGCTTAACTGCGCTGGTAAGTGGTGAATTGGCTCATTGCTTTAGCGTGCCCCTAAATAGTACCATTAACATGTGGTTATAGTCAGAGAGCACATTTGGTAGGAAATGACACCTTGTTACTTCCCAGATTATCTGCTCTCTATGGAGTAAATATTTTAAACATTGTGCCAGGTTTTAGCAGCAACATCCCTATTAAAGTAAATGGGATCTGAGTGAGGGTAAATCCAAGCACGCAGTGCTGGGACAGTACACCTATAAATCTTCTGTGTCTTACGCTCTGTGCTCTATTCGCTGACAAAGGACAAGTGTTTGCTGCCTTTGTAAGGTTCCTAAAGCACAAAGGGAGGGTGTGTGCTCGGCATTACTTCCTGGAGCTCTGGCTGCTGCAGCAGCCTGAAGCAGGAAGGACACAGGGATTCCTCAGCTCCAGAGCGCAGGCTGCAGCCACGCCAACGGGAGGAATGTGGCTTCCAAGGGCCAAGGAGCTCAGTTCGCTCTGGGCCGCAGTTACATGGTGATAAAGTTAGTTTTGAAACAGCATCTACCTTTAAGCCAGGAAGTTTTTTAGACAGCAGATACCTTGCAGACCTCTTCAAGCTTGCTGAGTATGTATTAAGCAGTTTTTGTGTAAATTTTGTCTTCTACTCGTATCAATCCCATCACAGTAGTGATGATAACTGCCCCAGTTTATGTAACAGCAAAGGCTGGGAAAGGCCCTTTCCTTGGGGTAGCTACCTTAAAACAAAAAACTGGAGTTTGAAAAAAAGAGCCTGCTCTCTCCAGTAGGCATCGTTTCATGGTTTAATATGATAAATGCAGCCTACATGTGCACGGTATGTCTGGCAGCGTTCTTTCGTACTTCACTAGATGGCGTGTGGTGGTGCCTGGCAGGGGGGAGAGAAGGGAGAAGAATTAATTCAGTGTGTAACTGGCTGCGCTGCACTCCTGCCTCTGATGTCCCTGTAACAATGTGGATCTTCCAGTTAATGTTTCAAGGGTGAGAACTGAATTTCCTGCTGAAACTTTTGCCTGAATAGTACCCTTAAATCAGCAGTGGGGCAAGACCAGTGGAAAAGATGATTATTAGATCAACCTATTTCCTAGGCAAAATACGCTTTCAGAGAGACATAAGTTCTTCAAATCTAAAACAGGCCCGAAGAAGAGCTTATGTGTCTGCTTACTACAACATGGTCAGCTGGTAGACCTAATCTCTTTCTATAAATTCTGTCATGCTTATAACCTCACACCATCACTGCTGCTACACTACTGTAGAAATGTCCAAAACTTTGTGTGGTTCTTCAAAAGACAAGCCATAAGGTTAATTTGTGCTCTCACTTTCCCTGGTGTATACCCTGGCATAGCTGTCCTCTTTTGTTCTATTAACTATTTATGCCTCCCACTTTGCAAGACCCAGCTCTGCCCTGAGGCACTTCCTCTAGTGGGATGACACAAAATCACCCTCGAAGGGCACTCACAGTGCACATGCAGTGAGAATCTGCTCTTTTTTTGCTTGGGAAAATAGGCATTAAATCTTCAAGGCCTCAGCCATGAATCACGGCAGTGGCTGGATGCATTAGGGATGTTCCAGGCTCCCTAACACAAACACTGACAGTGAAGCTCTCCACAGAGAGGTTTGTTGGTGACACGCCTGCTCTCTCGGCAGCACAGGGGCTGTGCGGTTTCACAACTGGCCGAAGCTGACCTACAGCTGGGCTCCAGCCAAAAGGCAGCTCTCCCCCTCTGCTGACTCTTGTGCTCCTTTGGCTGTAGGGTCTGTGATGCCAGGGGCTGATTGGTCTCAGTGCAATCCTCCCCTCCCGTTTTTTTTCTCTTTTGGTATGGTTAGTTTTCGGTTGGCTCAGTTTGCTGAATTGGCCGACGGCTTGGGTGGACACTGGAGCTGGAAAGTGCAAGTCTGGCCTTTCTGCCGTCGGTGTGGGCTGAGTCCTCAGGATTCACAGGGCTGTGCACTGCAGCTTCTGCAGTGCCCACAAACCACCCCAATGCCCGTGGGAGGAAGGCAGGGCAGGCCACTGCCTTAGGATGGGATGGATGCAAACATTCCTCTGCTCCTTTGAACACAGAGAAAAGGGGTTTAAAAACCATCTGTTAAAGCATGGTGCCATGAGGAAAACACATCTGATATACATGCAAGTGTGGGGTTTTCCTGTGGTATTTAGGCCTGAGGTGTTTACGGTTTTAGCATCCAGCTATGCACCCAAGCTGCAAATGTGTTCAGTGCAACCCATGCACTAGATTTAACACCTGCTGCACCATGGCTATAGCTACAACAGCAGCTTACACCCTGTCTGAATGAGCCACATCATCGTCAACACTCTCCCCAAAGAACAAAATTATGTCCAAAAATCAAGTGTCTTTCTTTGTGTTTACAGCTTGTTGCTGAGGGGAGTGTGTATTTGGTAGGTGCCTGGCTTAGGGGAGAGTGGCTGGTGAAGTGCCAGTGCTGCAGCTGTGTGGGGAACTGTGCAGAAAAGGACCTAGTGCTCACATTGACTAGGCAAAACAGGGGCAAACACTGGCAACCAGCTGAACGAGAGGCCCCTCGGCATTCCCTGAAGAGAGAACTCATTCTTCCCTTGTGAGTCAGGTTTGTGTGGCCCCTGTAAGATGAAGCTACGGAGTAAGACAAGTTCTGCCAGGGTTAAGCCACTGCAGCCTCTCCATTAACCTTCCCCTGAAGCAAAAGAGGTTTAAGATGCTAATGGGAGAGGAAAACCAGGGTCATTGGATGGCTTATAATCAGTTCTGTAGGAGAGGCAAGTCACTACCCAACTTTCTTCGGTATTTCCATGAAATGCTCCTCCTGTCTTAGATCAGCTCATTCAGCTACCTCAGCCTCAAAGTGCAGTTGTGTTAGCTAACTAATTTGGTTCACATTTCCCTATGCCATCACTCAATCTCTTAAATTGAAACATCTGGATGAACCCAGAAAAAAAAACCTGCAAGAGATGTCCTTACTTTATTCTGAATAGTCTATGCTTTGTAAATCACCATACATGCAAAATTTCTCTGCACATAGACACCAGTATCCTCTCAGCTCAGGCTTCTGGTTCAGGGTCCCACTCTGCTATTCCTTCACTCCATCCTGATAGTCTCCCAGGGTTTAAACCTGTCTTACTGTCAGTATATTGTGTTTGAATTACAGAATTGTTCATATACGTCTCTCCCTCTAGTAAACTTACAGCAAAGAGTAAAGATCCCCATAAGAAAGAACTATTTGGACTATAGAGAAATGCTGCCAACTACTGTAACAGTAAAACATTACAGCTCCCTTTTGCCCCAAAAATAACATTTTCTTGCTGTGGGTAAATAGCTATTTCGGTTCTTCTGGGAGCAGTAATCCTGGCCCTCTCTTTCTCCAAAGGCAGCGTGCAGTCCTCCATCCCATAGAGAAGCTCATTTCCACAAGGCATGCCCAGACAGCATCAGCATCTGCCTAGGAGTGGGGATAATAGAGGATGAGAACAACGGCAGGGAGGGATGCTGCAAGGGAAGTTGCTCATGCACACAACAGAAGCTAAAACAGCATTCCTCACGAGAATGGTACTCAAAGCACTTCATCTGGGCTCTTCTCTGCCTGAAAAGGGCTCTCTCTTGGTTTCTTCCCCCTTTCCTCCATACCCTGGAACCTGTAAGTCTGAAAGTGAGTCAGTGTCTGCAGAGACACCGATGGCTGTGTTTCATGCAGTGCCATCTCAATTCTGCACCTTGAGGCAAGTCCCCTTGCCTCTGCCATGTTCTTGCCTAGGTTTAATGCATCTGCTGCTCAGGAAGGTCACAAGGCCAGGAACTGTGTGTTCAGAGCATCTAGTGGACAACAGTTCACTGTGATTAGCTGGGCTTTCAAAGTACAAAATAAAATAACTGTAAACCAAGGAAGGTAATGACATTTGTCAAACTCAGCTATACCACCAAAGAGCAGATAAAGAGATACCAAAATCATAAGTTAATCATCCACCTATTAGTCTGGTTTTAGTTTGTATGGGTTTTTTCCCTGAGGACCTCTTTCCTCACCAAAATGTGCAGGTCTTTCTCTTCCTATATTACTGAGTTGTCAACCTGTAGTAATTTCCAAGCAGCTATTCAGGTTCTATGAGTATTGTTCTAATTCAAGATGAACACTGGCCTCATTAGGCTTTGCTCTGCTTCCTGCCCCACTGTTCATCAGTGAAGGGTTGGCTGAGATAACACCTGAGAAATAATGCTGGTGCTTAGAGCAAAAAATCAGAACAAGTGAATCCAGTCCCAGCTCTGCCACTGACAAGAGATAAATCTGTGTTCTTTTTGTTTTAACTTTTCCTATTTGTAATGGGAGTAATGCCGATATCTCTTACAGCAGAGACACAACTGCTTGTTTGTAGAACACTTTGAGATGGTGCAGCTTGGTGAGATCTCAACAAGGGTACAAAGTTCTACTGGTGTTTCTTAGGCGTCTGAAGTGTGTCTTAAATTAACCTTCATCTGACACTTCATACATATGATCCTGTTTCACATCTCTGCTATAAAACAAGCTATTATTTTGGTGAATTGTTTATTAAATATGTAACTTTAAAATTAAGATTTGTAAGAGTCTGCTTGTTTTTTAATCACTGCATATTGCAGATTTGAGCTAACCTGAGAATATCGAATATATGGCCACAAGAGTTCATTGAGGATGCTCCAACGCTTCTATAGGTATCATGTTAATACAATGTAGCCCAGATCTTTAGGGTTTCTGAAGGCCAAGAAGTGTAAGGTCTTTTGATCCTGACAACAGCATGAACAAGTGGGTTACATAACTGACAAAGCTAGTCACATCTTGGTAGGCAAAAAAACATTTATTTTCTTGTCAACTAGCAATATGACAATATCAATATAGCAATATCACCTGCTTCTTGCAAGCCTTGCTGCAATATGTGCTTTGTCTGTGGATGCACATCCAGCAACAAAGGGTGCACTGCAGAAAGGCACATGGCTCTGGATTCCTACCATAAGGTCCTGACATTTTGGGCTGCAGATCAGCAACAAACCCATTTAAGGTATACCCACCTCCCTTCATAGCCCAGGCTGTGCCTTCCCATGTTTAGCTGAACCCGACCTCCATCATGCTCCTTCTCCTCTGCACCACTTCAGTGAAGGGACAGGATCTCCAGGACAAAGCAGGTCAGGCCTGGGATGGGTGTATTTGCACAGATCCTCAGCCCTGTGTCCTCTTCAGCATCATGGGATGCCACGCAGTGTGCACTGATCCTTATCACTGATACTGCAGTGACCACGGAGCACTTCCACACAGGTCCTGATCATGGGGTCCTGGATATAGGGTCCAATTCCCCCTCTTCTGCAGATGTGCCTGCATTTATCCTAGGTCTTCTGGATATATAGAAAGTGTGTATCATGCTCCGAACAGACAAGGGTGAGGCAAGAAATGCCTTAAATATATATCTAGTCTTGCACACTGCCATAGCAGAGCCACAGCTGCCTACAGGAGACTGAGATCCACATGTCCTCTGCTCATCCAGAGCTGCCCCACATTGTCTCTGCGCAATTTCAGCTCAGCCTCTCCAGGGAATGCTGTGTTTGCTGTCACATTTGCACACCAGCCAGCACTTTGCTTCCTGGTTTATGAATGGTGTGTCCAGAAATTGGCTGCTATGCTGGTGCATTTCAGAGAGGATAATGCTGTCCTTTTCCCTGCTGTTTATCATAACCCTAATTTCTAACAAACAAAAGAGATGAATTCTGGGCAATTTACCAATAATCAAGCACAGGGTGAACAAGATGGCTTTGCAATATATACAGCTTGTGAGTAGGGCTCAACAAAGCCCTCTGATACTGGGTATCACACTTGCACCAGGCCCTTAGACTGATTAATAGTGATAACAGCAGCAAACACTGTCTGCCCTGCAAATTGCAGCCAGAGATAATAAAATTTCCAAGCTAGCAACACAACAACAGCATGGGAAGCCTATGACATTAAATACATGAAAAGGATGTCTTGGGACTATGAGAAGAAATTGAGCACCTTCAGCACTGAATGGGTAATCCTCAGGAGACTATTTAAAACTCATTGACTCGTTACGCCTACGCACAGCTTTGTCAGTCAACAGAAACGTCAAAAGTTTGTGCAGGTGAAGTTTACTCAGGTACAGAAGAGCAGAGCAAGACTTTCCTTTTTGATCAGTTGCCTGGCTCTGCCCTTGAGGCAGAAATCCTTCAGACATCTCTTGGGGTTTCTTTTATCATTTCATTTGACATATGAAATCGTGAGCTGAGCTGTATGGCTGAGGCAGGGCAGTAATACCAAATGCAGGTAGGATGTGTGTGCCAGGGTTCATTTCATGTGAGAGACGTAACACACAGCTCCCTCTACCTGTGGTGCAGCACAGGACACAGGACCCAGGTGGAGAACCTGAGTGATCTGCTCCTCAGCTGCCTTACACACGCAGAGCTCAGGACTGTGAACTGCACTGCCCTGCGGATGCCCAGGAGACAGATTGGGCTGCTCTTACTCTGCATATACAGCATCCTGGCCCTTCCTCACACTGCATTGCTTCCTTCCCTCCACCAGCCTTCTTCATTTCCATTCTGTGGTGACCCCCATCCCTCCCTCCTTACTGACAGCCATTCATCAGCCCCCAAACCTGGCTGGAGGGGTGATATAAGACAGGGCTGTCAGCACATTGCAGAGGAATGGTGGCAAGTAAGAGAAGAGCCTACAACAAGGTAAACACTCGGCACCCTCTAGTTCCTGTTGGGACATAAATGAAACCATTTCAGCTAATTCATCTTAGTCCTAGATACATGTTGCATGAAGGCAGGGCCTGAAAACAGCAGTGAAACCTCTAACACACAGTCTGCATGGGGGTGATGCCAGTTACGTGGGTAGAGTTCATTGAACAAATGTAGATGTTTAAGCAGTAGGTGTCCATTTGGGAGTCAGTCACCTTAGGATGCTGTTTTAACTCAGAGAGGAATAGACACTTTTGGCATAAGATAGAAATTTACACTCAGCTGAGCTCAATTGTGCCTCGTGAGCTCCTGCTGCTCCCCGCTGATAATACATGGAGTCAGGCATAGCCAGCTCCCAGGAACGCCTGCACGACACACACCAAAGGACGGGCGAGATAAATCCCATTTTGCACGGCCGTGTTTTGACACAGGGATGCTACATGTTCTGGGGCTGCAGAAAGGGGCTTTGTAGGGTGCCTGATGCAGCACGCTCTGGCACGTAACCACAGAGGCCAGGGAGCCAGATTCAGAGGAACAGAGACACAGTGACAGACATAGCAAAACCCTTCGGGGACGTGGCTGCTGAAGCAACCATGACTTCATTAGACTTGCTCAAGGTGCCCTCTACCCTAGACCTTTCACCTCATTTAATGGTTTCTTGGCCTCAATCCCTTATAATTCTGAAATGAAAAAAAATCTCTTTTGACTCCTGTTTTCAAGCCAGGGCTGTTTGATTTGGAACGCTGCATTGAAGTCTGTGTTACTGATTGATTTCAGGTTTATTATATTTTCCCCTTTGAAAAATCGTACAGTAAAAAAAACCCCACTTTGTCGTTTTTCATGTAACCCTCCCCCCCCTTTTTNTTTTTTTTTTTCAATCTTAGCAAATGCTCAGTCTTTTCCACTTCAATAGCTTGAAATTCTCCCCTGGGAGCCCTAAGCTCTTTAAATATTTTTAGGTTGCCAGATTTCTTATGTTCTCTCTCCAGGAAGCCAATTTTGTTTCTAAGCTCTTGAGAGTAGTCCAGCTTCATCTTCTGCGCACTCACTGCATCACAATAAAATGCTGCCTAATTGCTGCCTCAGCCGAGTCCCAAAGGTGCTGGAGTTTGTCTCTAGGCTACAGTTGTGGACAATAAACTCTTCTCAGACTGGAGTTAAGCCTTTTTATTATTTAAATCTGAGTCATGTAAAATTAGTTTACTAGCAAGTTACCCACAAAGATCTAGTATGGAAAGAAACTCCCACATATTGTTTTCCAACACAATGAGAGAATGATCAGATAAAAAGATTTGCAAGTGGATTGTAATACAAGATGCGTATAGAAAGACCAGCAGTTAATTTTGCCAAAAAGACATGAAAATGTTTCTGTGAGCCTAGAAGTTACTCTCAGACCTTGTCTATTTGGTGTTCTTTACCTTCAAATTGAAACTGGTGGTATGAAAAACTTTCTTTTTTCCTCTAGCTGATCCATGACCTGAAATACCTATGAAAGAGGAAAGACAGCTGAAGATAACAAATGCCAGATGGGCAAGAGCTTTCTGTTCTCAGTCTAGCACCACAGCAAGAGGATTTAGTGATCATTTTTCTTGAAAATAAACAAGAATATGCTGAGACCTGCCACCCAGGCTGCAATCCCATCAAGTTTGAGAAGACCCCTGTAGCAAGGGACAAATGGACAGTACAGGGAGTGAGAATGAATATATATTCTCTTTCTGATCAGGACCATATTCGTCTATCCTCAGTAGCAGACATCTGTATATGGCATTTTCTATCTTTGTGCTCCTTTTTGTAATCTGTGTTTTAAAGTGTTTGTATTTCTGTTGTACAATATGGCTTCTGACATAAGTGCATACTCCACAGACAGTATAAAAAAAGACTTAATGATCATTGTTTTGAGACTCTTAATCCCTTAAAACAACAGTTTCTTTGGATGCATTTGGTGCTGGATGCCCAAATCCACAGTCTTAATTAAGTGAAAATGAAGCTGAAAGAGATTGCTAGATTTTCTCAAAATGGTTAGGCTGTCTTTTAATTAAAAAGGCCAGACATGATAACAGAGACCTGACATGGTTTTTCTGGTGGTGTCAGCAGCATATTTGCAACCTGGGACACTCAAGAGCAAGGACAGCACACCTCCAGGTCAGGGCAAGCCTGTCCAAAGGGCTCTTTGTAGGGCTCCTTTTGTCAGCACAGAAAGTGTGCAGGCAGATGCAGGATCTGCAGTGACTGCAGGGAGGCTGCTAACCACTCACCACACACTCACCCCCTCCTGTTGCTGGGGTCTCTCATTCCTTATTTAGACTTGTCTTGATCACTTTTTTGGGGGGAAATGCCAGGCATGGTGTGGCAGGCATGGTGTGACAGACCCTCCATTACTAACAGTGACAAAGAAGATGGGAAGGATGCACAGTTCTGAAGTTGACTTTGGCAGGCAGCTGCTAGAAAAGCTAGGATGCAACTTCAGCCTTATTCAGAACAGTGGGAACTTTGCCACTGATGTAAGTGGAAGGAAGACTCTGCTCTACATCTCTGCCTGTAATCTGAGAACATGTACTCTGCACATCCTGGAGACTCAGTGAAAACCAGACCCCACAGAGTTCACCTTAGATTCACTCTCTGAAGTAAAACTGTGTGGATTCTTTGTGCTCCTTTTACTTATTCGTAAAACAAGTATGATAATGCTTTGAGTGCTAAACAATACAATGTGTGTAGGAAAACAGTATCTTTTATTAGGCCAACTGAAATAGTTGGGGAAAAACAGACAAGCTTTGAGGCTTGTCTGAAATGCTTTGAGATGCCCTGATGAAAGGTGTTTGAGCTGTGCAAGCGATCATTAAATTACATTCTTCCTCTCTCTGGAAATCATTTAGAGATATTTCAAAGGAAAGATGCTGTACAGAAATAACTGATTTCTATTGCAAGTGCTGTCTGGAGCTAAATATCTTCCTTCCTCTCTCTTTATGAACTAATCTAAAGAAAAATATGTTTTAAATTAGCATGGTAAGAACAATTTTGTGGTATAACGTATAGTTCTGTGAAATGTTCTGTGTGAAGCATAACTCACAAGATCCTTAAGCATATTTCAGTACACTCAAACAAAATGGCTGGATTTCTGTTGAACAGTTTGTGGAAATTATGAAGGTATCACTGTAAAGAAATTAGAAAGCATGGAAGGTCAGTAAAAATGGCACATGAAAATGAAAAAGGCAGATATGAGTCAAAAACTACATTAAACTTGTAAACACTGGCTAACAAGCCCCCATACTGTCACTTTTGAGTGTGGACATCATGTCTTGGAGAGCTGTGAAGCAGCTAGTGTCCATAAAAAGTGTTAAACACTTAACCCTCTCCTCTCCCTGATTTACCAGGAAGGAGCTGGGAGTGCTCACTTGAAATTAGCCAGGGCTGAAAGACCAGCAGCGTTAGGGTGTCACAACCATGGGTGCAGCAAGACAGATCAGTGCTATCATGGAGTCTGTGAAGGGGCAGGGGAGGGAAGGTTCAACTCTACATAAATCCTACTAACATCACTTTACTGGTACTTTAGTTCAGTGTCAAGACACAAGTGATGTCAAGAAGAAAGAAAACTGGGGGCGGGGGAGTCTTTAAATATGTGAAAAGTACTTGTGAAAAAGGATGGAATAAACTTGTTTATGTCTATTAGAACAACAAGCAATAGGGATAAATTGCAGTAAAGGATATTTACATTAAACCACTGGACAACAGTCCAGGATTAAGGAAAATTAAGCACTGGTATAGACTGCCTAGAGAAATGGTAAAACTTTCATCACTGGAACATAAAAAAGGGCTAAATAAACACCGTCAAAAGTTTCACAATGGGTGATCATTAACTGAAACAGAGAAGACTTGGAGATTCATCAGAGAAAGGTTACAATATGTGACCAGGTCTTCCTGGATGTTCTTTTTTTCCCCAGAAAGATGTTGTTGAAGATTTTCTGTTTGTGTGAGATTTTGAGATGCAGTCCTGTGAAAATATTTGTCTAAGAGAGGAGGGACCATTTATCTTTTGAAGTCCCTGTTCCTCTCCACTGATCACAGATGCAGTCACAGATGACTGGCTTAGTGTGGACACCTACTTATTGAATCTGAAAAGTGAGATGAGACAATTACCATCCTTAATGACAAACTGTGTCCTTTCTAATATATTCCTAAATATAACACTCAATTCTCCATTACTCATTCCAACTATAATTACTTATTGTGCACGTATGAGGTGGCACCCATAACACATAATCATAATGTTATTTATTGTCCTGCATTAGTAATCTAGCACATTATATTTAGATGCCATATGGCCTGATGAAAAATGTAATAAGGACTTCCTATGCAGTGGATAGAAAGCTCCTAGACAACAATTAGTATCATCTATTTCACTTTTGCATTGCATTTGTACTAAGAAAATCACTGAAGTGTAGGCTATCTCAGGAAGGAAAATGTTATGTTTAGATCTAAGACCCAGCCAAGGCTCTGCTGAGTTGCAGGTAGAGCTACTAACTAGGAATGTAAGTGGTTTTATTTCAGCTGTATGCATGAAAGAATAAGGTGCCTCCGATACACAATATTAACCACTTGTGTTTCCAGAATCTGCATACAATAACACAGATGCTCAGCTAATCTATAGGAATGTGTGTGTTTATATTGGACTCCTCCTACCATAGGACTAAAACTGGGTACTTAGGAAATATCACCACTATATCCCACACTGAGGTTATAGGAGGAAGCCTGAGCACCCAGCTGTCCCCTCTGCTGAATTGCAGCTTTCTCCTTGGGGACCTCTTCAGGTACATCGCATGCATTCACCCTCAAGATTCCCCCCAAATGGCAATAAGGCCAAGAACATTGAATTTGGCTCTCCCAGATCCATGTTGTGTTCCAACACTATTCCTGCAGGTTCCACACTGGGCAGAGCTGGACACCACAGGGTACATACATATGAGATCCAGGGTACAGGGCTGTATGGTGTGGACAGAGCAGTCTGGAGTAGCCCTAAACATCCTGGGTGTGCATCGGCACACACCACTGAGCCTTGGGATGGAAAACTGCTCTCTCTCATGTGTGGATACAGACTTTGCAGACACTTGAAAATAATGGCATAGGTTGTCTGCACATGTCAGCCAGCACTGCACACCAGAAGTCTCCAGTGCCACTGAAGACTGCTTTTGTCAGGTAGAAAGGTCCCAAGGACTATCTCAATAGGAGGGGGATGTTCTGTTATTTGAGCAAAACAGAAACCCAGAATAAAAATGATAAAAGGTGACAAGGGGAAAGAGCACAGGATTACCTTCCTCATCCTGAGAAATCTGTAGAATGTTATTCTCCTGTGCACTTGGAACAACTTATTTTGATAACCTTTGTTCTTTTGTAACCTGTAATTCTGGAAACCTCAATCTTATATCTTCTTGTGCACAAGTATCCTCATCATACATGTATTTCTACACTGTAAGAGGATGTGAAGACTTTAAGCTCTTGTATTGATTTTGGCTGGGATAAAGTTAATTTTCTTCACAGTAGCTGGTGTGGGGCTATGTTTTGGATTTGTGCTGGAAACAGTAATAACATGGGGATGTTTTGGTTACTGCTGAGCAGGGTTTACACAGGGTCAAGGCGTTTTCTGCTTCTCACCCTACCCCACCAGCGAGTGGGCTGGGGGGGCCACGTGGAGTTGGGAGGGGACACAGCAGGGACAGCTGACCCCAGCTGACCAAAGGTGGTCAGTAGTCATCAGGTGGGCATCTTAATACCCTGTGAAGAGACTGTTTAATTATATTTATCTGTGACCTTCTATAGCTAGACCTACCTAATTGCTACCCAGACCATGTGGTGTCATGTGCAGCTGATAAAGCTTGGGAAGAAGGAAGAAGGCGAGATGCTCAGAGTGATGATGTTGATCTTCCCAAGTAATCATAAAGCGTGATGGAGCCTGGCTTTCCTGGGAGATGGCTCAACACCCACCTGGCTCTGGGAAGTTGTGAATGAATTCTTTAATTTTCTTTGCTTGCTTGAGGCTTGTGCATTACATATTAAACTGTCTTTACCTCAGCCCATGGGTTTTCTCATTTTTACCCTTCTGATTCTCCCATCCTACTATACAGGGAATGAGTGAGCAGCTGTGGGGCTGAGCTGCCTTCTGGGGTTAAGCCACAACAGGCTCATTTTGTAACTTCATTACATTTAAAAATGCATCAAATATGAAAATTAAATGCAACACTTCCCCTCCTTTTTTTTTTTTCTTTTAAGTGACATTAAAAATTATTTGAATGAGGAAATGCATAGAGGAAGACAACAGCATATATAGATTTAACTCCAGCTTAGCATATAGAAGTTTAGCTTCAGCTGTGCTTCCTTGTGGATTTTAAATTCTTCCTTATTTAAATCTTTAGGAATGTTTTTACTCTTGCATGGAGAAGGACTAGAAAGAGGTGAGTGCTTCAGCTTAAAGAAGCAATTAGGTAGGTCTAGCTATAGAAGGTCACAGATAAATATAATTAAACAGTCTCTTCACAGGGTATTAAGATGCCCACCTGATGACTACTGAACTTTAAAAAACAGCTAAAGATGCAATGTAAAACTATTAAAAACTAATAATAATTCTCTCACCTCATTGGGTTTGTGTCTCACATTCCTAATACATACTTGTTTTAAAAGAACACTGTTTTATAACAGGATAGTTAATTCTGTAACAACATGAAATACCTTAACTGCCAGAGACTGCAAAAGTGTCCTGGTGGTGGACACCAGTAGCATCAAGTCTGTCTGAACTGCAGTGAGTTTTAATAATCAGAAAATGAAGCTTTAGTGACATACTAGCAGCTGGTTTTAGAGGTCAGCACACAGGACAGTTGAACCTCGCTTGTAGTAGTCAGCAGTGCTCCATGTACAAGGAGCAGCTGCTCAGCCTGGAGGTGGGATTCAGCTGCCCAAATGCAGGTACTTCGTATCTCAGCATCTCTTACGGGTCATGTAAAGCAGCATCTAAAAGGCCAGATTTTCCACTGATTTTGAGAAGAATTTAGGACAAGTTGTTTACAAGCAGATGCTTGCACTGTAAACCATTAAAGGTAGGTACATTGCATCCAGCGTGTCTGATGAAACATTAGCAGCCCTTGGCTGATGGGTGGGGAACTTCTTAAGCTACTCCAGCTTGACTGCAGCTGCTCTATGCTAGTGGCAACACCACGCTTCTAGGCTTATTTATAAAGTTTGGCACACCTTTTCATGGTGTATTTGTAAATACTAGAAATAATTCTGTTTAAATTATGGCCACTTTTTACACGGATAACAGATACATAGCTAGATTATATCTTTCTTACAACGATGCAAACCATAATAAACTTCCATGACATTTTTGAAACTGTAATGGTATAAAAATAATGTGCTTGGACAGAACCATGCTTAGCTACAAGACTCAGTCTCCTTAACTTACATCTTAAACATATGTTTTTCTTGGTGACACACTTGGCAAAGAGGTCAACGGTGCATTTCTGTCCCTTGCAAAAGCTCATCTCTTCCTCAGACCTGTTTACAAGGTCATGCAATTAAGAACATCAGAGACCAGTTAAAAGTTACACCTTCTTTTGCAAGGCTCCTTTCAACTCAGATGATTTCACCAACCTAGCTGGCAGTACCACCACATCAACCCCTGTACTAGCCCAAGAGACAGAGTGGTATGTACAGTAGAAGGCAAGAACAAGTGCTGAGGGGTGGAGACCAGGTAAGTCAGTTTAGCTGCCAAGGAAAATATGCAAAGAATAGCACAGAAAGGCATTTAAAGTTGAAGAGGCTCCTCCAGATAATTCAGAGCAGAAGCCTAACTAACAGTCTGAACTGCTCTCTGGAGGAGCCTCTCTCACTCCTTCAGCTATGCAAGGCATCTAGGGAGACAAGCCTCCTAATTTAGACATCTAAGTTAGATTTTAAACGTAGGCAGTGAATATTCCCCCTGAGAATGTGAATGGGATGTTGTAATAGTTTAAAACATGTTTCACCCAAGCTGTGATGCCAATGTCTGGTCTTTTATGAGATACTGTTCTTTGTGCCACCAATCCTATACTGACACAACCATGTTTCTCATTTATTAGATAAATGAACAACATTAACAGAATGCACATTGTTCAGTGATGGTCCAAATTTTGAAGTTAAAAAAAGATTCACAATTTTACTCTCAAAATACGAACCAGATTAAGTTGTTCACATGGAAACCACTGCAAATTCCCAGTAGTAATCATTTTAGGGGACCAGAAAGGGAAAAGAGATTCTTCACAATGATCACCAGTCTATATTTAACTTTACTGCTCTCCTCAAACATTTTTTTTAAATTTTTCAATTAGGAGCTTTGATCTGTAATTACATCTTGTCTACATTGCTCTTATCTACCCAGAACTTCACATATTCAGTGATGTGGCTTTCAGAACTTATCACTAAAAGACAGAAGTTGTGAAGTTGTTCTTTTAATGCAGATGCATGGCTTACCTCTTGCCCTGCAAAATCTTGATACTAAGGCACACACCAGAACACCAATTTTCAGTGTCTTACTCCAGTGTAAACACCCTCATAGCCATTGATCACTGCACTATTCAGAGGACTACTTGAGACAGTTGTGGAAGGAATGCTCTTTAAATGTAGCTACCTTCTCTCCTGGATGAATATGTTTACAGGAGCAGATTGTTAAAACCAATTCATTTTCTAGTGTCTCACACTGTGGAACTGCAACTAACGTGCCTAAGAAATCAAACATGCTGGGCAAACCATTAATATGTATTAGACTGTAATTTGTTTATTCTAGTGGTTTGGGTATCTACACAGTGTGTGCAAAGAGCTGCCCAACAGCTCCCTGATTTGAAACTGCCACTGCTAAGTCAGAAAAATATCTATGGGGGAATGAGAATAATATATACTAGCATGATTTAAAATGGTGGTGCCTGAGTCAATGGGCTCAACCGATGTAATTGGTTCAAACGATCAAAGCCTACTGTCCTATGGTGTTGTATTCATTTCCACTTAGCCCTCATCCCTTCAAGAAACTTGCCAATGGATCATACACGGTATGGCAACTTGTACACAGAAGCAGGGGCTGTGGGTATCGTTAAGTGGGGAGCAGTCAGTCATTTTACATGGGCACACTGAGCAGCTTGCTGCCAGATGAAATCTAGGACAGCCGACTTCTGCCTGCCTTGTGCTCTGCAGAAGCACCAGCTGAGTGTATCTTTTCTACTGTGCTACATACTACAAAACTAAAAGGAACTCAGTTAGACCTCCATCCTTCTGCAAATGTGGTAGAAACTGAGCAGTGAGGCTCAAACTTATTGCAATGAGATGGACAGTGCAACTCCAGAATGTCACATCTTTAAACAGCTTAAAGTTCACACTTTACCATGAAAGAGTTGTACCACCACACAAAAGCACATCAGGAGAGATTTTCTCTCAGGTGTCAACCCCAGCAGACAGATTAAGGGAACTCTGCCACTTGATACTGTCTAGTGGTCTGCCACAAAGTTGAGATGGTGTGAATACACTTTCTTTCCTGGTCCAGGTCTTCACTTAACAGTTGCTGACATCCAGCTCCTTGGGCATGACTCTACGTTCTCTGAGGTTTCTGTCCAAGTTTCCTCTCTCTTTGTTTTGACTGCTGTAAACTCCTTTCTAATTCCTTCTCCAAAAAGTAATACTCCAACGTACAGAAAATGCTTCTGCATGTTAAGTATACACATAAAAGAAACACAATATCCTAGTTCCTGTTTATGGTTCTAATTTCTGTCCATAGACTCAAAGCAGAACAGGTGTTTTTTTTTTTTCCACTGTACTGTGGGCTTGTTTAATCTCATCTCAAAGATGTCTGCCCTTCCACCTGTGATTTCCATTAAAGTCACACTGGCCTGTTCTTCATCATTTTAATCAACGTACTCAAAACTGCCATGACAGCTTTCCCTCTCTAGGGCTCTAACAACACAACACATTGGGTGGAACTCCTGTCACCTACCTTTAGACATCTACAGTGCAAACAGTTGTATTTATGTTGATCAGACGAGTTTGCTATAAGCACTGGAAAAAAATTAAGCACATTCAGGGCACAATCCACCTTGGTTGAAGCAGGAATTGTATCCCCAAAGTCGTAACTCAGAGCCAAAAGTCTACAGGACACGTGTCTACATTGACCAGATAAATAAAAACATCCTTGTCTATTCCACCTCTCACCTTCTGGCTTAATTGAAATTCCTCTTGAAAATCAACTGCTTTCCCTTACACTGTTCTCTATTAAGAATTCTCAGCACTTTGAGATGTGCCTTGTGGGAAGGATGTCGAGTAAATCCTTCTCAGGGTACAGATTCTGAAGTTCTTTCCTAGGAGAAAAAATGGTGGATGTGTCATACTGGTAAATATCATTCCATAAAAATTCTATGCAGAAGAACAATTACTATGTGTGTATGAAAATTAACAGTCTACTGATGCCTTTACTGACTTGTGCATAACTTCCCTTGGAAGGTTAATGTCCATGAATATGTAACACGCACCTTCTTCTCCCTACTGCTTCCCTATTGTTTTTTCCCTTTTCATTATTACAGCATTTCTCCATACAGCCTGCAAGACCTTTGGTAAAGAGTTATGTTTGCATCTGAGCATTACAGCTTATTATGAAGGCACAATAATTCCTGTAGTCTAGTTAAATATAATTGCAATGGGAAGGGAAGACAGAAGCAGAGGGCAGTTCATAATTCATAGACTTCTCACATGATTTCAACCTTCTCCTTGCAGAACTTTGTGGGTGGGAGGAGGTTACAAATGAAGCTTTCTGCTACTTTATGCTAAAAGCCTGTACCAGCCCTCTAGTCAGTAGAATTTATGTAATGATAACTAAATCAATTCAGAAACCAGTTTTGTTAATCTGTCAGAGACCCTAGGAGTGCACAGCTTTAAACTTCTCTGACAGTGTCTGCAATTACTCTAGCTGAAGAGACACTTCTGAACCAAATCTAATGTTCATGGCAAGAGAGTTACATTAATTTATATCAGCTTCTGATTGAACTGACTAGAATAAATCAGAGCGAGCGGGCACACAGTCAGCTCTGCTGGCAGATTTGCAGATTGCTGGAAAGGGCCATGATAAGTCTCTGGGGTCTGGCTGTGAGTAATGCTCTCCTCCACCAACACAGCTGGATCCTGCCTAACCACACTTGCTGACACCCACCAACATCATGTCTTATCCAGAACTGGTAAGTTTATAGCCTCTATCAAAAAATAAAGAGGCTGTAAGCCATGAGAATGTGCTCAGAGTAGAACAAGCTTCAGTGGCTTAAGGTGTCACCTCCCCTACCAGCTATTTCCTACCTGCTCTTTGCCTGAAATTACTGCCTCACAGCAGAGTCGGTGGAATGAGACACACACACTAGTCCCAGCTGCTTCAACACAGGGTCCAGCAAATTAGCCTGAACTGCTAATAAGATGACTTTAACATCATATTTTGCATTAAAATGGCTTAGAAACATCAGTATTTTTTAATCCAGGGACTGCTGTGGAGGCAGGAACCTTCAGTAAGGAGGTCAGGGAAGCAGTATTTTTTGCAGTAGTCCAGCCAGATTTGCTCATATTTGACCCAGCAATAGGAAAGACTAAGAAATTTCATACTTCAAGTTATCATTCTTATGGCTTACTAACAGATTTATGAACTTCTGGTTGTCTGGCTGGACTAGATGACTTTCTGAGGTCTCCTCCAACATGAATTACCCTATATACCGAGTGTGTGTGGCCAGGAACCTGAGGACACAGTTCTTCCTGCTGATACAGCCACAGCATATCTTGGCAAACTGTGGAGACCCATGCTTACCAAACTTTCCCTCGCTCAAAAGTGCTCAAAATAGGCTGATACTGGTATTGTTCTGGAGTTTAACAACTGCTTTTCAAAAAGGAGATCAGCTGTAGCATGGGGACCTCTGCCACTAGGAAGCAGCCCCGCTTTGACTCAATTGTTACTAGAAAAAGAGATGTGGAAAAAACTCCCAACCAGACAAATAGAGATTATGCCCAAATAACCAACCTTCTCTGGGTCACAATTTCCTAGCTGGGGGATACAATCCTCAGACAAAGCACTTAATGTGTTGCCTAAGGTGGTAAGAGGTACACAGTCTTGTGGGAAGGGATATTATGGATATTATCTCTCCCCTAGAAACGCTGAACTCCATAAGGTCTGCACAGCATCCATGCCTTTGAGTATGTGAAAAACGAGCAAGAATTGATGTCATCATAGGCAGGCAAGTTTGATGAAATCTGGAAAAGGGGGAAGCCAGAGTTGCAGCTGTTATGAATTCATCACGATTTTGGCCCCGGTTCTAAAATTCTCACAAAGACATAAGACTCTCCACATGATTTTGAGGGAAACAAGATCTGTAGATATATGAGTGACACATTCACGCATGCTGTATTGTTTAAGAGGCATACTGAGCTTTTTGTTTCAATGCCTGCTCTTTCACTTGTGTCAGTTAGCATTTTTGAGAACCTTATTGTGAGACACAACCTCATGCTGCTGCCTTAAAGTAACTACAACAGAAATTTTCCAGAGAAATTATGTACTACTATCAGGTGTGATCACAAGCTCATCGTCACTGGGACATTCTCAGAGCTGTCACAAGGCAGTTTCAGTGGTAAGAGCTCACTGCAGTGGTGCAGCTGCACACAGAAACACAGCTCGGATCCACTGGGATTTCAATGGGCTGCGACTGCCTCCACATCTCCTCTGCCTTCCTTGTGCCTGCAGCAGCTCTACAGACTCAGCCAATTCGGAAACTTTCAGTTCCAGCTGAACTCGGTTAATTTTTTGGAGGAGCAAAACTGGCTCTCCACCAGATCAGATCCCAGGCTTGCCGTGCCAGATGGCATCATCAGTGTTACTGCAGTGTAAATAACAAACAGGAAGGCATATCCATGATCAGAGAGGAATGCAGGACTGCACCTTTTGGTAATACAGACACAGGCTGTCTTGCATTAACTGTGAAATTACAGCCTTAGAAAGGTTTATAACTGCATGGCTCCCCTCGCAGGACACCAGGCTGCTCTTATTAATGGTGAGCTGCATGCTTCAGAAACGCTAGGTAACATTCACCCTCAGATGACACAAACTGGGTGGTGCCATCCTGTGAGACTACCTCTGATCGCCAAATACCACTTCGGTCCAGGAACAGGGCAAATCCCTAAATCTGTTCCTTTATGATGCGATAAAAGCATATTAAACTGCTATAGCAAAGATGGTCCAGTGCCCTTCTGCATTTCCTAGTCACTCCCGCAGACGAGGTGCAGGCACATGAGGTTTGCATGCAGAGTGTGAATGAGCTCTGATGTGTATGCAGAGCTCTTCCCGGTGGCTCCAGCTACAAGGACACGACGCAAGGGCAGAAAGTGATGCACAGGAAGTTCCAGCTGAACACGAGGAAGGACCTCTTTACTGTGCAATGACCGTGCAATGGAACAGAATGCCCAGAGTGCTTGTGGAGCCTCCCTCACTGGAGACATTCAGGAAGGGTCTGGACGCAATCCTGCGCCACGTGCTCTGCTTGAGCAGGGAGTTTGGACCAGATGACCCCCGGTGGTCCCTTCCAGCCTCATCCTGTGGCTCAGTTTTCAGCCTCCCCGCCCCGAGCCCTGGCGCAGCACAGCACAGCGCAGTCCCGGCCGGCGCTGTGCGGCCATCCCGGGCGCTTAAATCCGGCACTCCGTCCCTCCCTCCTGCCCGGCCGGGCCCGCGCCGCTCCAGCTCCCGCAGCGAGCGGGGCGCTCTCCGCCCGCCTCCGCCCGGGATGCTCAGCGCGGAGCCTGCCGAGGGCTGCCGAACGCGGGCTGGGCGGCGGCGCCCGCAGCCATTGCCGGCGGTGCCGCGGGTTTTCCTTCAGGAAAATCCCTTTCCCCCGCCGCCAGGACAAGGCGGAGGCGCTCCGGAG